>CBVK0100247878.1:0-15499 GCA_900067695.1 Picea abies
AATCTATATTTATGTGGCTAAGTACTGAATCATATTTAGTCTAAGTATTCACTGCGATGCTCTGTGCTATCTGCGAAGTACCATAAGGTTTAAATATTGATGATTGATCTATGCTAAGTGCACTGTAAAAGATATAATCACACATTGGTGTCCCAGCTAAGGTTGTAGACATCTGAGTCCTGCAACCACCCGTGCCTCTACCTCGGGTGACACTTAATTTACTTCACAGGTGTTGCCAAAAGGGCTAGTATTTAGGGTTTTGTTGGTGCGCTCTTGAGTGTTGAACCCTAGGTCTGCCCCTGTGCCAACAAGGGGGGTTCAAAAAATGATTTTGGGATATATTTTCAATATCTAGTGAAATTATGGGTATTATTTTATATCCCACGAACACACTCACTATGTCATTTTTTCACTAAGTGGATACCCCATGTGATCCAAGAGGATATCAGTGGCCACCCACCTATTCCAACTGGCTCAAAACAATATTTTGGCAATTTACTATTTTTAGTAGTTTTTCAGGTCTTGAACTTCTGGGGCCATTTTGAGGGCCTAAACATCATTTTTTCACGATCGGGCACCTCAATGGTTGTTAAAGGATTTGATTGATCCCACAAAATGAATCTCCTCATCGATACCTTTCCAACGAGCTATCATGCGCCCTAAACAGAGATAATATGCAAAATTATGACCTCATGAAGTTGATGTACTAATTTACCCCAACGGGGCCCACATGACTTTTGGCGCTTCATCTCCTAGGTTTAGGTTTTTGGATGTCTAGGGTTTTGGAATTCGTGTTTATTGTAGAAAGGCCTTCAGAGCCTCATTATTCTCATCTTCTTACGAATGAGCGTAGTCGTCACATCTCTTCTCAGATATTAGATGCCACCATTCTATCAACTTTGTTTTTAGTATGCATTTTACAGTTTCAAAATATTTATTATTTAATAGAAGTCAAGTTTTACTGTATCTTTGTTATTATTCACTGTGTCTCTATGTTAACATTATAAATCTGTGTTTTCATTTCATTCCGCTCATAAATCCGGATCAGTGGTATCAGATCGATCTGCACCTTATTGTTTTTTTTAGTGCGTTTCCCCAACGTGGTCAGGGTATAGAGAGTTTGGTCTCGAGCTTGTTTCTCTTGAGGAAAGCTGCTCTCACATGCCCAAGAAACTGTCCATGGTGGGCGAAAAGAAATATGATGGGACATGATATCCTTTCAAAATGTTACTCGAGGAGGCCCTCAAGCCCTCAAGTGACAGAGGAACGAGATGATGGACAAATTTGCACAAATACTTCGATGATTGCCGACAAGAAACACATCCACCTCCAGCGGAGGAGCCACCCCCTTCAAGATATAGATCAATTTTGATATTCCCATATTTGAAGTTCAAATAGATGCAGACGTCGTAGATAAATGGTTAAACCTTCTAGAAGGGTATTTTTCTATCCACAAATTTTTCAATAGAGAAAAGATTAAATTTGCCCTCCTCAAGGTCGTCCCCCATGTCAAATATTGGTGGGAGACTTTCTATGAGAAAAAGGAAATAGAGGGATCCACATTATTTACAGTAGCACCCACTTGGGGTTCCTTCAAGGATGCTATTAAGGAACAATACTACCCTATTGGAAGTTATGACGACTTGTATACAAGATGGACCACATTGCAGCAAGAAAGAGACCAAACAGTGCCAGAGTTCGCCAATGTATTCCATACCTTGCACACCAAGCTGGGTATCAAAGATTCTAAGAAACATTTGGTGCTCAAGTACCGCGATGGTATGCATAGATACATCCAGATAGAAATGAAGTTTTTGGACATCTCATCCTTGGGCATGACCTATTGATATGCTATCAAAATCAAGTAGAAGATTAAACAAAAGACACGACAGTTTGGGTTTGGGAACCCCTCATAGCAGAAGCATGAAAAGGGAATCCCCAATCCGCAGAATAAAGGATAGAGAAAAGATGGGAAACCTCAGGACAACTAGTCCAATATGCAAGCAAAAAAGGACAACGAAAATATGAATAAAGATACTATGAAGTGGTGCAACTTCCATAAGAGCCTCTAGCATAACACTGTTGATTTCCACTCAAAACAGTCATTGGTGGCTAAAGTGAAAGCTTTTGAATTAGATGTGGTTTCTGACTCTGAGTCAAAACTAGAAAATGGGAGAAGGATCATTGACGCAAAACCTAGTGCCATCGTTGCTACCACTAAGATCCATCCCGGTGAACCTGATGAGCTAGAGGAAGGCGAGCGCCTCTTTCATTCACAGATGTGGGTGAAAGGCACTCTACTACACTTCATCGTTGATAGTGTTAAACATGAACCTCATATCAGCAGAGGTTTTCAATTGGTTATCCCTATAGACAACGTCGCACCCGCAACCCTAAACCATCGGATGGCTCCGCCAAGGAAGCGATATTCGCGTCAGCCAACAATACTGCCTGTCGTACGATATCAAGCCATTCAAAGATGCGGTATTTTGTGATGTTTTTCCTCCCCTTGAATTTTGTGATGTTCTTTTGGGCCAACCTTATTTATGTAAACATCATGTTGTATATGAGTCTAGGCCTCACAGTGTTATTATTACTTTGAACATAAAATTGTACAGGATACCCAAGGTAGTCCCACCTAGTTCTATTTCCTTGATCTTTTCCAAGCAATGCAAGAAGGTCATTTCTTAGACCGGGAAGGTTGTATTCTTCATGATTCTCTCTCAGAGAGATAAAAAGGTTGCAACCACATCCATGGCCTCTGCGACCGACCTCTCCACGCAATAGAAGCAAGTGGATAAGGTCGTGGAAGAATAAAAAGAAATATTCTCATCATTGACTGAGGTACCTCTGCACTGTTAGGTCAAGCATCCCATTGATATGACCCCCAACACATCGTTACCCAATGGGATAGTCTATGACCGCTATTTGTTAGAGAATGAGGAGATCAAGCATCATATCCAAGAACTACTCCACAAGGGGCACATTTGACCCAAATCATCACCTTGTGGAAGCCCAATCATGCTGGTGCATAAGAAAGATGGGACCTAGAGACTCTACATTGATTACCAGGCCCTAAATAAAATCACATTCAGGAACTGATAACCGATTCCCCGAATCGATGATCTCCTTGATCAACTCAGGGGGGTTAAATACTTCAGTAATATTGATTTGAATTCTGGCTACCATCAGGTCCAAATAGAGTATAAAAATGTATGGAAGACTTCATTCAAGTCAAAATAATGTCTTTTCGAATGGTTGGTCATTCCCTTTAGTTTGAAAAATACCCCAACAACTTTCATGAGGATGATGAATGATATCTTGTGACCTTTCACTAATTATTTTGTAGTGGTGTATCTAGACGACATCCTCATCTACAACAAGACTTGGGCGGAACACTTGTAGCATATTCAATAGGTTCTTCACACTCTTTGGAAACACAAGCTATATGCCAACTTGGAAAAATGATCCCTCGGCATGGACATGGTCTAGTACCTTAGCTACATTATTGATTTGCATGGTGTGCATGTGGATCCAACCAAGATCCAAGTCATCCGCAAATCGCCAATCCCAACCACACTCACTCAACTTTGGAGCTTCTTATGCCTTGCCAATTTCTATCGCATGTTCATGTTGGGAGTGTCCCATATTGCATGGGCCCTCATCCAAGTAACCAGGGGTGGTGGTAAGGAAAAATTTGTGTGGTGCATGTCCCAAAAATAAGCGTTCGATGATCTGTATAAGTTCTTGTGCTCAGCCCCAGTTCTTTCATTACCTAACCTGCAACATCCATTTGAGATCGAGACATATGCTTTAGACTATGCTGTGGGCGCAGTCCTCACTAAACACGTCCACCCCGTGGCCTATCATAGTGAGACACTATCAGATGTTCTCCATAAGTACCCCACTTATGACAAAGAAATGTACTCCACTGTGCAATCCTTCCACCAATGGAGGCATTCCATTCTTAGGAAGGAGATGGTCATCCACACTTATCATAAGTCGCTACAGTTCATGCAAACAAAAGGAAAACTGCAGAAGGACCGCCATCAGAACTGGTCCACATATTTGCAATAGTTCCACCTCAACATCAAGTATAAAACAAGGATTACAAACCGAGTCATTGATTTCCTCAGCCGACCCCCAGTCGTGACACTCACCACAGTGATAGACTCTTGCAGCCATGAGACCTCCGGATGGCCCCACCTCTATGCGAAAAATCATGACTTTGCCAACACCTACGAGATGTTGGGCGCAAACACAACAATCATGAATTTCCATCTTCATGACGGGTTGTTGTGCCATCTGGTCCATCTCTATGTTTCATCAAGAGAGCGAGCGAAGATGATTTGGGAATCCCACTATAGTCAGGTGGCAGGACACTTCGATGTGAAAAATATAGTGGAAGTGGTGCAAATACATTTATACTGGTTGAAACTTCAATAGGATGTCAACAGGTATATTCAATCCTGCACTACCTGCGCTATTTCCAAACCAACCACTAATAAACAAGGCATGTACACTCCTCTTCCTACTCCTAACAGGACCTGGGAATCCATCTCAATGGACTACATGTCGGGCCTTCCATCCACCAAGAGAGGAAATTACTGTGTTTTTGTGGTTTTGGATCACTTTTCCAAGATGGCAATTTTGGTTGCCTGCAACAACAACATCACAACGAAGGACACTGCCAAGATTTTTTTTGAATGAGTGTGGGTACACTTTGGGATCCCACAAACCATTATCTCAGATCAGGACAGTCAGTTCCTCATCACATTCTGGTTGAGCCTCTGGTCATTTCTGGACACCAAGCTCACTAAATCCACTTCCTTCCACCCCCAAATGAATGGCCAAATTGAGGTCGTCAACCGGATGATCATGCACGTCCTGCACATGTACAATTTGAAGCACCTTCACACATGGGATGAGAGCCTTCCCTATGTTCAACAAAACTACAACAGAGCCATGCATAGCTCAACCGACCACAACCCCTTTCAGGTGGGGTTGGGATTTCAACCATTGGGTCCCATGGATGTTGCACTACCCCTTGCAGCCACCTAGGTAGACTCTTCGCATTATCCAACCAAAGATGACAAAGCCACCCAGTTCATTGAGTGGATCTAGCACATCCTCCATCAAGTTCAAGATATTTTACAAAATTCCAATGCCAAGTACAAGAAACACCATGATCAACACCGGGTGTCGCACTGGTTTCAGGTGGGAGACAAAGTTTGGTTGCACTTGTAGAAAGAACACCTTACAAGGCCTCATCAGAAGCTCTGTCCACTTCGTTATGGACCTTACACCATCACCAAGGTTGTGGGTGATAATTCGTTTGAGCTCAACATTCCCCCCTTCCTTGGCTTGTACCCAATGTTCAATTTGGAACTCCTTTGACCCTATTTTCCACCATTATTGGACACCTCAGAGATATCATAACAATTGACACCAATATAGCTCAACCCTGACTGCATGGAAGAAGAATCCACTGATCGGATCATGGACACACAGGTCAAGGGAACTCACCAGTAGAGGATCCAACTTTATAGGGTTGTCAAAGCAGGGTAGCTCCTACACCAAGGCAAGTGGCTCACCTAGGGCCAAATTCAACAGAAATTTCCTCATCTAATGGGGGAACTCAACGCAATGGAGACCATTGATTCATAAGGGGGGATGATTGATCGAGGAGGGTATCGATGGCCACCCACCTAGTCCAATTGGCTCAAAACAATCTTTTGTCAATTTACTATTTTTAGCAGTTTTTTAGGTCTCAAACTTCCAGGGCCATTTTGAGGGCCTAAACATCATTTTTTCACGATCGAAAACCTATATGATAGCTGAAGGCTTTGATTGAGCCTCCAAAATGAAGCTCCTCATCGATACCTTTCCAACGAGCTATCGTGCACCCTAAACAGAGATTGTATGAAAAAGTTATGACCCCGAGAAGTTGATGTACTAACTTATCCTAATGGGGCCCACATGACTTTTTGGTGCTTCATCTCCTAGGGTTAGGTTTTTTTATGTCTAGGGTTTTGGCATTCATGTTTATTGTAAAAAGGCCTTCATAGCCTCATTGTACTCATCTTTTTGCGAATGAGCGTAGGCGCCACATCTCTTCTCAGAGATAAGCTACCACCATTCTAGCAAGCTTGTTTTCAGTCTACATTTTACAGTTTCAACATATTTCTTGTTTAATACAAGTCAAGTTTTACTATATCTTTGTTATAATTCATTGTGTCTTTGTGTTAACATTATAAATCTATGTTTTCATTTTGTTTCGCTCATAAATCCGGATCATCGTGGCTTTAATTTGATTTTTTTAAACATTAACATGTGAAACGATATATGCAATATTTTGAAATGATTCACATTTGTAAGGTAAAAACAAGTCCAATAACTTAAGAAGAGTATGTATGAAATGTAACTAGCCTATACTAAGGTGTTACTAGATAATGGGATAGTTTGGTGAGCTTGAGTGACTTGAGACCCATTCATTAGTCACAATTGTGTCACCTACGTGATAGTTTTTTTGAAAAGAGAGTCGGTAGTGTAGAAATGTCAAGAACAATGCATTGAGCTATGTAGTGGGATATTTTTAAAAAATAGAGTTACAACCTCATAGAAAAGGTTGCAAGGGCCCATAGTTTGTTCCATGCTACCACGGGGGTGGTTGAAAACAACTAAAACAACCCTAATAAGAAAGATTCATTGAGACAAAGAAGGATTTTATATAATCTAATTGCACATAATTTCAAACTTGTATTAAGATCTAGGAGAACTCCCTAGTGCAGTTGCTTATCTATGATGGGAAGATCAGTAATGGGTGGTTATTATATTCTTTCCTTGTAGTGTGGTTATGATCCTAAAAAAAATAGAAGTAAGGGTGTTCTATCTACCAATGCATACATGGAAATTCTTTTATAAGAGTGAATTGGTAGCCAAAGAAGTAGGAGGAAGAATGCCTCAATTTATCAACCTTTGGTTTGTCCCATTCTAATAAGGCCATAGTTAACTAGAATAAGGGAACAATGAGCTCACGTCATTCTTCAAATCATATGTGCAGTCAATAAGAGTGTATGGTTGCACTAAAATCAAAACATATAGTTAAAAAATAATGTGAA
The DNA here is from genome assembly GCA_900067695.1 of Picea abies. Classification (NCBI taxonomy): domain Eukaryota; kingdom Viridiplantae; phylum Streptophyta; class Pinopsida; order Pinales; family Pinaceae; genus Picea; species Picea abies. The sequence goes on from CBVK0100247878.1 coordinate 7,122, forward strand.
TAACACAATACACTATAATTGAATTCATTAATGGTCATGACAATATAAAAATGGGATGAAAGCAAAGGAATAAATGAACTCAGTAATATGGGGCGTAAGAACCAAATTTTATTATTAAGACAAAATAATATTAGAATGATAAACCAATAATGGTCAACAGGAATGGTCACTTTGCCTTCCCTTCTTGTCATTCCATGATCCTAGACTTCTCTCTTCTCTTTTATTTCTCAGTAACTGGTGGTGAAGGGGCATGACAAATATTTTAATGAAAGTACTAAAAATAGAAGAAACACTATACCAATGGACAATGTATGTGATGTTTCTCAAACAAGATATTTTCTATGATGTGAACAACATAACCTTGCAAGTCTTCTCCTATATGATTAAGTCTTACCTCAAGCGTTGTATATATAGGTTTCCCTTAGGATTTGAATTCAATTATGGGGGAAACCTGGAGGCCATGACCTAACCCTAAGCTGATTCTTGGCCCAATAACAACCTGTAATGACCCATGACTGCTTAACATACATGTTTGCTCAACTAGCATCCTTTTTATGTCTGAACATGGTTATCAAACATTTTTTTTGCATCGACGACTCTAATTTCTTAGGAATATATGTGATGCCAACTAATTTGAGTGCTTTGTGATTAGTATAACCTTTATGGGGTGAGTGTTTACATTTTTTTGACCTTTCCCTAAGGTTATTTCCTTTTTATTTAAGTTCTTCTTATTTCCTTTCTATTTAAATTCTTCTTAGGTTGGTATTTAATACCTGAGTTTTTTTCCTTATATAGTCTCTTTTGAGCTATAACAAGAGCTCAATGGGATCATGAAAAAAATATTTAAACCAATTAACCAATATGCTAACTTTGTCCGCATGAAACTTGAGGATGGCTTCATACCTTGTCATTAATATCACAAATATATCTATAATGGCTCACTTAATAGTCACATGGAAACCTATAATAAATTTTGTTTCCCATAAGATGATTTGGGATTAGACGAAGTAAAAAAGAAGTGTTGTTCTCAATCCATTTCCCTCTTCTCACGGATAGAATCCATGTGGTGCCCCTTTAGGGCATATAAGTCATACGTCTCAGTGGTGCCCCTTTAGGGGTAACAAAAGGCGCCCACAGCATTTCGAGGATATGAAGCCTCTTCTCATGGATCATGTCGCCTTCGCTTGGGATCAAGTCGCATCGCCTCACGGATCAAGTCGCATAACCTCCAGTTGCTTTCGCATTGCCTCAAGTGGACTTTGCATCGCCTAACAAGTCGCCTTCAGATCAAGTCGCATCGCCTCCAGCCCTCCTTCTCACGGCTAACACTAACTTATCCTTCTTCGCGACCTTCTATTTCAATTACATAAATGATATATCTATTTTATGGTGTTTCTCAACATAGTAATAAGTGATCTCTTGAATACACTTCATATATTTGGTTTTGGTTCAAAGAGATGCATCATGAAAGCCAAGTATAATAAAAAATATTTTTAATAATTTATTATGAAAAAGAGGGAGGTTTGGATTTAAAATACTTACTAACAAACAAAAACTCTCAAAGGGATTAAGCAAGGTTCATGGTTATCTTTGATAAAGGAATGTTGAGGAAGAACTATTTTTTTTCCTAATTTATACTAGTACATAGAGGAGAGTGTCTTTAGGTTAGACTCAAAGAAATCCTATTTAGAGGTGTCATTATTAAGGGTTTGGTAATTTGTAAGCACTAAGGGTTAAGCTGGTGTAACTGACTAATAAGATTCAATTTTTTCATTAACTTGGTTTCTTTCCTTATTAATAAGATGATATCTTTTCAAAATAGTTTTTTAAGTTGGTATCATTTTCTCTAAACTAAAATGATATACATTTATTAACTAATTATTTAAGTTAACATAATATCTTATCCTTTTAAATAATAATAATAATAATAATAATAATAATAATAATAATAATTTTTAAGTTTTTTTTTTGTTTGTTAATTTGTGCGGGACCTGTTGGTTGGCTCGCGATTAACCTGTGGCTTGAGAAACCGCGACTCAGGGGCATCTAAGTCGTCAAAATCACCCGGGGATTGCACCCGGCCTGAGCCACACCAACCCCTTAACATGGTTGGATTTATTGTCCCCGCAGGTTTCGAACCGATGACTTTAACATCACAGAGTGGCTTAACAACACACCTGTCCTACACCTCGAGGACTAATAATATTTTTTAAGGTTACAACTAAGTTAGACACTAAATTGGTATATGAGACCCCCTTGTTTCTGGGATAAGAGGGTTTCATGCATATCCTATTTAACACTATTTGATTGTTAAAATCTACCGAGGTATATATACCCTATCCTACTCCATATAAATTTGAACTTGTAACCTCTTAAAAAAAGACACATGTTCTTAATTATATATTTGTATATATACTTACTTTAAATAATTCACTTAATAATAAAGATTAAGAATGATTTTAATAAGGGGTCAAATTTACAAGCCAAATTTACACATAAGGCTTAGTAAAGCAAGGAAAAATTAGGCCAAATTTGCACATATAGTAAACTAAATTGTTTCAATGCCCTATCAAAGTTCAAAGGTCCAGAAATACAGTTTAATCCTCGTGATTAATCTCCTTTGCTCAAGCATATAATTTCATGTGTCCACTGCACTTGTAACTTGTGATCAAATCAAATAGTGTTAACTAAATTAAATATAATTTCATGTGTCCACTACACTTGTAACTTGTGATCAAATCAAATAGTGTTAACTAAATTAAATATACATTCCATTACAAAAATATATAACCAAATCCACAATCATAAGGCCATGTTAAAAAAAATATAAGTGAATTTTCAATCGCAAGACAATGGCTGGGCTCTAGTTCGGCGATTCTCACGTAGTTAGTGTTGACTAGCTACTTCACTCGATTTATAAATAAATAAATTTAATTTTCACCTCTTTCTGAGGAAAAGCTTGAAAATATAAACTTAAATTAATTGAAATTAAACTCCAAAGGCTTCGTGAAATAAAATGAATAAATAAAGTTAATTTCGCATTTCATTGTCGCGCAAAGACTAAAATTAGCTGAATCTACCAGGCTTTCAGAAATCTTTCCGCGCAATCATAAAACGCAACAAACAAAATTCAAAACATAGATAGTGTTCGTTCAGCTACCTGTCGAGACGGTCTCTGAGATTTGTTAGAAGAATCGTGTTATCTTGTTCGTTCGTGGCGAAAGCTTTTTCGACGAGTCTTTGGCGCTCCAAGTCATTCAGCGTGTTCACATCCACCAAACTTTCCTCCGTTCGGCTCTCACTGCTTTTCTCGCGCTCTGCTGTCAAATTCTGAGTGAAAACCGCCGTTCGAAGCCTGGTGTAGATCGGTAATCTCTCAAGGCTGGCCCATAACAAGTCTCTCTCGTCGCTTTTGGTTACATCATCCTCACAAGCGTCGAAACCCTGATCTGCCATTTTCAGTAGTAAATTTCTCTGCGCTGCCGTTTCTTCGATTCAAGTCAGGTTTTGTAAGCTTTTCTCCCCTGCAGGAATCGACCCAGGCGTTTTCAGCACAAGCGAAGGAATTCAAAGCTGAAGATTGTAAAAAATCCGCGTATCTTAAATAACTTAAATGTATACCGGCGCTTCCAGAAGAAAAAGTAACGCATATAACTTAAATGTATACCGGCGCTTCCAGAAGAAAAGGATAAAATGTAACGCATATCATTTATTCGCAGCTATTGATGGCAGATAAATAATTTCCGATAACGGAGTCGTGGGATAAAAAGTACAGTCTAAAATTATCTATGTTTCAAAAATCTTGATGGGAATTTTGAAGAAAGAAGCCAGAACGTTATTGTTTATTTTTTTGGAAGTTTTCGATATGGAATTTTGAAGTGATGTGTCGTGCAAGTTGGAATTATGTATTTTTCATAATTCTAATTTGTTTGAAACTTTGAAGTCATTATCCACCTCTTATAAATATTGCCTTGAAAGTTTGAAATGATAGATGGGCAGGGTAAAATTAATTTCTCAAAACTTTTGCTTTAGAACTTTGAAGTCACATGTGCGTTGATACATAGTTTTTGGAGAGTAAATAATTTTTGGAATGTCTTATATTTTTTTAGACTTTTCTACATGCATGTGTTCATTGTTTGGAGTTTGATAAATTGATTTGGAAAACCTTAAATATCCATTGTTTGGAGTTTGATAAATTGGTTTTGAAAATCTTAAATATCAAAGAAATGTATAATAATTATAATTATTATAAGTGAAATTTTGATATTTTATATTAATATATAGTATAAGTTTGATTTTTTTTTTTTTTTATGTATTTATTATTGGAATTAAGTAAAGTAATTGTTGGAAAAATCATAATTTTACATTGTTTATTTGGTGTTTTTTAATCTAGAACATGTAATGTCAATCATTAAAACTTCTTACTAAGTTTTTGATTTTTCTGGTAATTATTATTGAAATTCAATAAAATAATTGTTGGTAAAATCATAATTTTACATTGTTTATATAGTGTTTTTAAAGTATAAATAAAACTCAAAAAGTAGCAAACACTGTGACTTCAAATATGTAATATCAACCATTAAAACCAGCAATTCCAACTATCCTTCTAAAATTTTTAACCAAATTTTTAGATGAAACTCATCTAAAAATGCCTTTACATTACTTCACTAAATCATGTTTTTAATATATAAATGAATTCAATCCACTCAAAAACCCTAAAACACATCAATTCAGACCGCTCGAAAACCCTTAAACAATTAAAATATATAATTTCAACCATGGAAACCTGCAATAAACCAAACTCATTCAAAACCTTGCTCGGAAAAGGACAAAAAGTTTAGAATACTTCAAAATTCCACCGCCTTGCAATGTTGCTCATGTTGGAATGTACGGAAATAGAATAGAGCTCCGATCATCCAGTTAATGTAGATATCTCAGTCTGGCGAATAGGAAGCCGACGTGTAATATTGACATCACAAAAATCCTTTCGGTAGAGGTAGTGGAATCTGGCTGTTGCAGGATTTCGGATAAAGAATCCGGAGTTTCAGGTTGACTTATTAGATAAAACCGGTTCTAGCGGTGGCTGAAATGTAGTCAGACAGTCCATCATTAGTTCCGTTCACAGTGATTAGGTAAGCCACCTTTGAGGAAAGTACTGGGTCTGTTACCTTTTAGAAAAAGGATGAACAGTATTGGGTCTGTGACCTTTTAGAAAAAGGATGAACAGTATTGGGTCTGTGACCTTTTAGAAAAAGGATGAACAGGGAAAAATGATGAACAAGGAAGGTCATAGTACTCTTTAGATATCCAATTCTGATAAATGGTACCTCCCATGTAACGACCAGACTACCACAGATCAAAGTAAATAGGAAGGTTTCGTTCTAAACTATGTTTTAGTTTTTTGATATTTTTTAGAATATTTATCTAAAATTTGGTTAGAAATTGTTGTATTTGTAGATTTAAGTAGTTATTTCTATGTAATTCAAGTGTTTTAAGGTTTTAACAAATTGAATCCATTTCTTCGTACAAAATTACAATTCAAATAACAAAAAAATTGTAATTTCATACAAATTTATTTCACCAGATTTAAAAGAAAAAAACAAAAACATAAAATAACTAGACAACACCAGAATTACATTTAAGAAATGATTTTTTACTTCACATTGAGGGATATCAGGGGATTTCATTGACTTGTGAGGTACGTTAAAAAACTTGCACGATATCTAGTCAGTTTCCTTTTCCCTGGCAGTACAAAATAAATGGGAGAAATTGTTTAGTGTTCCGGGAGTACACAGCACAGATCGTTGATAAAAAAGAGCCTTTGAGTGGGGTTGACCTTGATTTCCACTAACACCAAAGTGGCGTTGACTTAAGTAATCACTTCTATCGGAGTGGAGTTGACTTATGGCTCCACTATAATAGGAGTAGCAGTGTGGAAATGAAGATCAAGAAAGTCAATATGGAAATCACCTTTTGTTTGATTATTATTAAAACATATTTGATAAGATTGAAAGTTATTTTTAATATTTTATTTAATATAGATTTATTTAAGATAAGAGAGGGGATTTATAATTATAAAAGTTATTTGAAAATTTTAATTTAAAATTTATGTAATTAAAATATATTTATTTTATTTTATATTATGAATATTTTTTTTAATATTGATGATGAAGATAATGATTAATGTCCACTAAGATTAAATTGATGCTGATTAATTTTTTTAATATTCTTTAGAATTTTGTTTCTGTTCTGGAAAAGCATTAAGAGAAGCTTTCCAAGATCATCATAGTTTTGTTGAGTTTTGAAAATGAGATCTAATCTAGGTATATGTTGAACAATCTAAGAGAAAGTGTTTTTCATCTTCAACCTTCTTAGTGTCACAAAGGTAACACACTCTTTCATCCCAAGGCGTTTTAGGAATTGACCAAAGCCCACTTTCACTATGGAGCTCATGAGAATTTGTTCTTATCTTAGCCATGTTTATTTTTTTTTATAATTTTTATTGTTAGGAACCAAATATCAATATAGGATAGAAAAACCTCAGAATAAGTACTCAACGCCTTGAAAAAGAGAGAAATTCAGATAATAAGTCTCTTCGAGGGGGCAACCTCCTTATGCCCACATAAATGTACAATTCCCAAATGATTCCAAATGAAAATGTCTCCTTGGTATATATAGGAGACTAGGAGGTATAATTACAACTAATGGAATACAACCGACATAAATAAAATAACATTTCTAATGTAATATGCCCCAATTAAGGGGTAATGAGCCAATATTAGGGCTTAACATGCCCTTTCCGTTGAAACAAGTGTTGTCAACAACGCTTGAGTAACTCTGGATGCTTCTGTATAAAAGACTCATCTTCCCNNNNATAAAAGACTCATCTTCCCAAGTGGAATCTTCAGCTGGTAGTTTCCTCCAGTTAATGAGATACTTTGAAATTGATCTATTCCTCAGCTGGCGAACTCTTGTGTCAGTGATGGCTTCAGGCTCCAATATGATTTTTCCTTCCTCGTCAAGTTCCGGGAATATAGTTTGAACTGGGATCTTGTTGCCTATAACCTTCTTTAAGCATGAAACATGGAAAACTAGGTGTACTTGTGAAGATGCAGGAAACTCCAATTTGTATGCCATAGTACCAATCTTTTGCAACACCTTATAAGGGTACCAATCTTTTGCAACACCTTATAAGGGCCATAGTACTTTGGTGATAATTTATTATCCTTTTTAGCTTGCTTGAGGGACATCTGTTTGTATGGTTGTAGTCTTAAAAACACCCAATCCCCTACTTCAAAACTTCTTTCACTACGATGTTGATTTGCTTGTTGTTTCATGCGATTATGTGCCATGGTCAGGTTGCCCTTTACGATTTGGAGAACTTGTTGTTGATGCTCGATGTGATCTTCCACTGCTTGAACCTTAGTTTTTTCTTTTAGAGAAGAAGTGATGGAAGGAGGGTGGTATCCATACAGTGCCATAAATGGTGTCATTTTTGTTGCAGTATGAAATGAAGTGTTATACCACCATTCTGCCAAGGGTAACCATTTGAACCATTGTGTTTTTCTGCCAAGGGTAACCATTTGAACCATTGTGTTTGTTTATCAGAGACAGAGCAACGAAGGTAGCCTTCCATACATTTGTTCACTATCTTGGTTTGTCCATCAGAATGAGGATGATAGGATGAACTATGAGCCAATTGAGTACCCAAACAAGAAAATGATTCTGTCCAAAAATGTCCACTGAAGATGGGATCTCTGTCACTTAAAAAAATCTTTGGGCTGCCATGTAGCTTTTGAACTGTCTCCATGAATGCGGTGGAAACTGTACTAGCTTTGAAGGGATGAGAGAGTGCACAAAAGTGTGTGTACTTAGTCAGTCTATCAACAATCACCATGATGACACTCTTTCCTTCAGACTTCGGTAACCCTGTGATGAAATCCATGGAAACCTCCTCCCAGTGCTGACTTGGGATGGCTAATGGTTGTAAAAGACCTGGGGTCTTAATTGTTTCCACCTTATTTTGTTGGAAAACCAAACATTCTGCCACAAACCTTTGAACATCAGTTTTAAGGCCATCCCCAAAAAAGTCCTTCTTGACTCTATGGTAGGTTTTCAAAAATCCCGAGTGCCCTCCTACTGGAGAGGTGTGAAATTCCAATAATACCTTTTGTTTGAGTTGGGAGTTCTTACATAAATATAAACGATCTTTGTACCATAGTGAATCATTTTTCCATGTAAATGTATCTAATGCACTGGAATCATGCTGCAACCTTTGAATGAGAGTCCACACTTTTTCATCATTCTTCAATTCATCCCTTGCTTCTATTATCCAATCGAGTTGGATGATCGAGATAACACAGAGAAAGGCCTCAACA
>CBVK0100247879.1:0-15490 GCA_900067695.1 Picea abies
GATATGGCAGGTGATAAAGAGAGTAGGAGGAGCACCACAGGGTATGTTTTTACTATAGGTGGAACAAAAGTAAGTTGGATTTCAAAACTGCAAAAGTTTGTTGCACTTTCAACAACATAGGCAGAGTATGTTGCTGCTATAGAGTCTAGTAAAGAAATGATTTGGTTACAAAGGTTTATGGAGGAATTGGGAAAGAAGCAGGAGAACAACAAGTTGTATTGTGGCAGTCAGAGTGCCATTCACCTTGCAAATAAATCAGCCTTCCATTCGAAGACTAAGCATATACAGTTGAGGTACCTCTTCATATGATCCGCCTTGGAAGATGGACAATTGAAGCTGGAAAAGATACACACTAGCCAGAATCCTGTAGACATGTTAACAAAGGGAGTAACCAGGGAGAAAATGAGTTCTTGCTCAGTTTCAATTCGTCTTCAAGAATGAATATGAAGATGAGAAATTTACCAGGTCCAAGAAGGTTCAGAGTCCAACATATACAATAGCGGTGGAGTTGTTGAGATCAGTCTCCAAGTGGGAGATTGTTGGTTGTGGAGCCTGATTATCTTCCTGATTAAGAGGTCCTTGCTTTCAGCCGTGTTTTTACCCCATGAAGTATTTACACCCCAGAAGTATGTACACTCTTCCACATGGGGGAGTGTAGAGGGGGGTTACCCCCTCTACAGGGTCCGGGGGGCCTATCCCCCCGGCTGGGGGGTCTGGGGGCAAGCGGGCCCCCAGCAGGGGTTTGGGGGTGAAGCCGCTGAAGTAAAAATTGCCTTGTAAAAGTATATTGTAATTTCATTGTAAATCTGGACCGATAAGGTCACAGATCTAACGATAGAGATTATGTTAGGGTTTTTTTCCCTAGAAGGCAACCCTCTTTTATGAGGGAAATGTATTGCGGCTATGGATGAGGGTGAATATTGTATTCTGAGAGAGGATATTGTGAGAGAAAGAAGAGGAAGTTACAACGGGTTTTTCTGTAGGTTGTATCCCTTCATTTGCTGGATAATAATAAAGGAAGGACCTGGCAATTTCTCTTGTGGACGTAGCCCACACTGGGTGAACCATGTAAATCTGTGTCTCTCTTGTATTGTGTGTCTTCTGTGTTTTGTTTATGCATTTGTTTTATTTTATTGCTCTGCGGTCCTGTTTTTCTAACAGAATCCCCCAAATGCTTATAATAGGGGTAGTTTCAAAAGACCAACTGATGCCCATCAGACCATCCAAAGAGATCAAAGATTTCAAGATAGGGATGATCAAAGAATTCAAGCCCCTCTCCAAAATAACCTTATCACTGATGAAGAATAAGAGGAAGAAGAGGTTGATCCTGAAATCCATTGTCTTGGGGATACCTCCTCATTTCCCCATTTAACTCAATCTACATACAAGGAGTCTCTAATGGAAAACCAACTAAATGAGTTGAGTAAAGGGAAAAAACCAGCCACACTCCAAACAAATATAATCTGAGGTCCAAATAGAAAGAAGGGAAATCAGACATCCATGATCGACCTAACAGAGCAGAAAAACCTGCTAAAGATATTGTAGACTGAAGCAAGGAAAAGAAGGCATAGATCCCCCCACCGGTGAGAGAAATTATAAACCCCCCCCTCCCCCCCTCTTTTAGTTTTGAGCATGAAATACAAAATATTAGAATCCTTGTACCCATTTCAGAGCTATTCAAGCATGAAGACTTCAAAAGGTGCCTCTCCAAAATGTTGCAGCCCGAATCTTTGTCTCATTACACAAACTTAGTAAACCTCCAAGATGAGAAGCCCGTAGTCATCCTAGGTCCTTTGGTAGAATATAGAGATGATTCATACCCTCCCTTCTATACTTCACTCCACATACATGAAAAGGTGATGCAAAACTATTTGATGGATTCAGGGGCATCTCACAATCTTATGCCTAATATTGTCATGGAAGACCTTGGTGTGGAGATTACAAAAGCCTATCACAACCTATATTCTTTCGAATCCAGGAAGGTCAAGTGCCTTCGGGTTATCAAAGACTTGGTTGTATCTCTGTTCCAGCTGCTAATGAAAAGCATGATCATGGACTTCGTGCTAGCTGACGTGCCCCCTAAGTTCGAGATGCTTCTATCTAGATCTTGGATAAGAAGACTAGGGGGAACTTTGCAGATGGACCTCACCTATGCTACCATTCCGGTGTTTGGGGGTGAGCATAGGAGACTTTAATGGGAATCTCAATTGGCCTACACTATTAGTGATGAAGCAAACCCCACAAAGCATACTATCTTTTCTTTTGACATAGATTTGGGATCTAGTTTACTGCAACTCACCGACGCTCCTAAACCTCCTCTGGAAATAAAAAATCGGCCTATTACTTTTTGTGAAAATTCCCCTCCTATCACCTCTGTGTGGAAAATTTTCTCCAATGGAGCCTCTTGTAAGGAAGGTGTTGGTGCTGGAGTGGTTCTTGTTTCACCTTCTCAAGAGACTATAGCTCTGTCCTACAAGTTATAATTCGAAGCTACCAATAATGTCGCAGAGTATGAAGCTATCGTCTTAGGTTTGAGGGCCGCAAAAGACATGGGAATTGAAGAGATATTAGTATTTGGAGATGCTAAGTTAATTTTCCATCAAGTCAGAAACATTTACCAAGCTAAGCTCCTATTCGCAGCAAGTATATAATTATCATTTTTACAAAGCTTCCTACAAGTCTATGAAATTTTACTACTCTTCATAAGAATTCTTCTAAATGACAATTGTAAATCATCGCATTTTACCTATCATCTATTCATACATTAGTTTTCATGACTGAAAGCATGAAAACTCACAACTATCATTATCTTTCTGTTTAAAAAATTTCATTGGAAACATATCGTTTATGACAGAATTGTGATTTCTTGATGTGGACATGTTGCTCTCATTGTTTATGATCATTTCAATTCTAAGAATGCGTAATAAGCTTATGGTTGTTTGAATGAAAGACCTCCATCAATTGGTATTTGATTTTTGTATTAATTTTTGTTTGATGATTAACCATATTTCTTCATGGAAACTTTGGCTTTTCAATTCTTGTAAATCACCTATCTTTGCAATTAAATTTGGATAAGTGCACAATGTGTTAAAGTACTCTGTCCTAGAATGTACCCAATTCCAAGGTGACATATGTAGTACAATATACCATCACTCCCAAGTATGGTCTCGAGCTTCATGGTTTTTGCTCACACGCATTGTGATTAAAACCTCTGCCCACCGTTTGAATTGTCATAGCATTTTTTTGATAAGGCTCGGGGCTATGGCTCTGTGGTCTTTTTCCATACCCTACCTATGATTTCTATGTTAATTCAGATCCATTTGGCATGGCTCCAGTGGTAAGGGTCGAACCAAATGGTGTCCAGACTATGCTTTCGTATGATAATGCTAGGGAAGACTTTGAAAGGAACGATTGACATTTGTTCATCGAAAAATTTAAGGGCTTTAACCTCCAGGTCACACAAGAGTTTACCTTAACCTTTGATGATTGTAGGGAAAATATTGGTGATGTGCAGTTAGAAGTGACATAAGAGTTCTTAAGCCAAGCCATGGGATTGCCAAGAGCTGGTAAAAAATGGTTCAAGAATGTGAAAGTGGAGGAAGTCCCTTGGACGTTACTGTTTCTCCCCCTAATTATCCTCCACCTCATGTCCCTATGGTAGGTTCTAATCCCCCTAGAAACAAAATGGATACCATAGTGGATGCAATATATGCCCCTCTAGTCTTACCTCAGCCCATGAATGCTCTCCCTGTTGGAGATTACCTGAAATATATGCCTAAGTTCACTGGAGAAGAGGACATAATTGTTGAAGAGAACTTTGTTGCCTTCTACATTTATGAAGACAACCTAAATATTGAAAATGAAGATGTCTGGATGAGAGTCTTTGTCCAGAGCCATGATGGTGAGGTCAGAAAATGGTTTAGGGGATTGACCCCTAGATCCATTACTAGGATTGAAGCTCTAGATGATGTCTTCTTGAGGCAATGGGGGGACAAAAAATATTTTATGTATTATATCATAGAGTTCATATCACTAAAGAGAAAGGAGGTAGAATATGTCTCTAATTTCTCCAAAAGATTCAACAAGATGTACAATAAGATCCCTGCTGAGATAAAGGCTACAAAAGACTCTACCAAAATTACTTATTCTAGTGCTTTTGACCCTGAGTTATGCCTCCTGCTCAGAGAGAGAAGAGATACTTCCCTGGCTCATATGAAATATGTATCCTTGGAGGTAGAATCCAATGTCTTAGCAATTGACAGGCTTAGGAATAAAGCTGACAGAGACAGAGGAAGAGGAAGATCTGAGGCCTCAACCTCTGGTTCTTCTGCATCTCACCCTCAAGTAGATGAATTAACCAAGATGGTGAAGTCCCTGTCTGTAGAAATGGAGAATATGAAATTTGAAGGGAAGAAAGGTTATAAGAATGTCCCAAATAATGACAATAGAGACAACTTCTGGAGGCCGAACAACCATGCTCCTCATATTATGCCAAGGGAACAAAGTGACAGAGATATAAACGATCAAAAAATCCAAGCTCCTCTTCAAAACAACCCTTTTATGGATGAGGAAAGGGAAGAAGAGGATCTTGACCCTAAAATTCATTGTATTGGAGAGACCTCCCCATTTCCCCATTTAACTCAATCTTCATATGAGGAATCCCTCGCGAACAATCAAATAAATGAGCTGAGTAGGCGAGACAAGGCGAGCGACAGCCAAAATAAATGCAACCTCTGGTCTAAGAAGAAAGAAGGGAAGTTTGTCATCCATGATCAACCTGCCATAGCAGAGAAACCTATTAAATATGAAGAAAACAACAACAAAGAAAATAAAGCTCAAAATCCCCCACCAATAGCCAAAGACCCCATCCTAGAGGTGAGAGAAATTCTGAAGCCCCCTTCATCTTTTAACTTTGAGCATGAAATTCATAAGATCACAATCCTTGTTCCCCTTTCAAAGCTAGTCAAGCATGAATACTTCAAAAGGTTCCTCTCTATGATGTTGCAATCTAAGCCATCTTGTCATTCCACAGACTTGGTAAATCTCCAAGATCAAAATCTAGCAGTCATCTTAGGTCCTATGGTAGAAGATAGAGATGATTCATCCCCTCCTTTCTACACATCCTTAAACATGCATGATAAGGTGTTGCATAATTTTCTGATTGACTCTGGGGCATCTCATAATCTCATTCCCAAAACTGTTATGGAAGAGCTCGGATTAGAGATCACAAAAGCTTATCATTATTTGTACTCTTTTGATTCAAGGAGGGTGCAATGTCTTGGGGTTATCAAAGATATGGTTGTGACCTTGTTTCAGCTGCCCAAGAAAAGAGTGGTCATGGATACTGTGGTGGCTGACATTTCTCCCAATTTCGACATGTTGTTGAGATCTTGGATAAAAATACTTGGGGAACCTTGTAGATGGACCTCACATATGGAACTATTCTTGTGTTTGGAGAGGAACATAGAAGACTGTATAGAGAAGATCAGTTGGCCAACATTGTAAGTGATGAAGTAGATCCCACCAATCATCCTATATTTTCCCTTGATACTGATTTGGGATCCAACTTATTGCAACTCACTGATGTCCCTGAACCTCCTCTTGAGATCAGAAAGTCCATTAGTCTTGGTGAATATTATCCTCCAATTAACTCTGTGTGGAAAATGTTTTTCGATGGAGCCCCCTCTAAGGATGTTACTGGTGCTAGAGCGGTCTTTGTTTCACCAGCGCATGAAGCCATATCTCTATCATACAAACTGGAATTTGAAGCTACCAACAATTTGGCAGAGTATGAAGCTCTTGTTTTAGGATTAAGAGTTGCAAAGGATATGGGAATTAAAGAGATATCAGTGTTTGGTGATGTTGAGTTGATTGTCCAGCAGATCAGGAATATTTATCAGACCAAACACCCTCGGCTCAGAAGTTACAGAAATGAAGTATGGGACCTCATTGACACTTTCTTCCTAGATTTTAACATTTCATTTGTTCCCAAAGAAGAAAATGTCATGGTTGATTCTATGGTCATTTCAACGAGTAATTTCAGAGTCCCTCTGCCACCCAAGATCAAGTATGATGTAGAAGTAAAATATAGACCCTCTATACCTAACAACATCAAGAATTGGAAATTGTTTGAAGATGATCTTGAAATCATAAGGTTCCTCGACACCGTTGATGAGTTTTTGCATTACACATTAATCAAGAGCCTGATTATGAAACAGGTCCTCATGCCGATGTTTTTCTGAAAAAAATGTTGATCATTATATTTTTAAATTGCCTAGCAATCACATCCCAAAGGGACTGGTTCCCTTGGAAATAGTGGGGCCTGTTAACACTTGGTAAATTTCCTAGAGGTTGACAGCAAAATAAATATACAAAGGTAACTTTATCCAACCACTTTTGAAGCTGGGATCTAGCCCTTCCAACTTCAGAGAGGGATCTCTCTATATGATTTAGCTATGTTTCCGATTTTAGATATTAGGCTAGGTAAAGAAATAGGTTGGTTTTGTTGTCAAGGTGTTTTTTGAATTGGTGTAGACAGTATACACATCCATTGGGCTATGGGTTCTGTGTTTAATAAAATATGAAATAAAAACCAGAAACGCAAAGGGAAAACTTTCACAGGGAGAGATAATATAATCATTGGATCTTTTTTAGTAGCTTAAATGATGATTAGCAGAAAATATGAGAAAGATAATTTCAACAAAGAAGCAATTAAGAATTCCTTTGTTGAAAACACCAGAAGAAAAAAAACACTAAAATCTTTCGAGTAAGAAACAGAGTATACGAGATAAATCCTGCAACATTCGTTACTCTTAAAGATTAGAATTAGAAAACAAGATGATCAGGGAGAAAGAATAACATTCAACTTAGAGAGAGAAAAACATCACCAGTGAATACACGCAAGAATCCTGTAAAAGTGCCTCCTTTTTATTAATGGTAGATCTCTTCAAAAATATTACAGTCTGATAGCGTCAGGGTGTGAAAATCAACAACCCTCAATACCTCGAAAGGTGAAGTATTTATAACTCAAATTACAAACGGTCCTGTCATTAATGATCAGGACGTGCTAAATCTATTTTTAGCCTAACTAACTTAACAAATTTCCTAAATCTAGGAATTGTTTGATGAGGTGGTGCAACTGCACGCTGATTTCTGGGTGGGTCGTTGATGAAGCTTCTGCACGAATTCATCTAACTAGACAACTTACTGGACCAACACAGCTCATCTGCTAATCGATCAGATCATAGAGCTCTTCCCATATGAGATGACTGGGCACGTTGACTTTGAGCAGTCTTCGATACACTTCATCCATTTCTGTATACTTGGCGAATGTAGGCTTGGTGAGGAATATGTATCAAATATCGTGTTGGATACTGATGTCCCACTGAAGGGCATCCAAGAATGCCTTGCGGGTGATGCTCCCTTGTATGCCTACAAACTTTGAACTGTCCTTATCCACTTTGGCTAATCTCTTCTTGTAGTCTGGGAGTGTCATCAATTTATCATTGACCACCTTCAGACCAGGAAGACCTTTCTTTTGGAGAGCTTCAATCTTACTAAAGAATCTTTGTACCCCTAGGTCCATGGCCTGAACCTTTTCTTCTAGCTAAAGCATTAATCCTCTCTTGGTCAGAACCCTTTTGACCTCAAGGATGGTCTCTGTTCTGTCTTCAATCTTCATTTCTTCCAGCTCTTCCCTGGTCTTAGAATTGAGGAACTTGATGATCTCATTTGCCTGTGTTGGCATGTCTCCCAATTCTACTCTGATCTTCTCAATGGCCTGTTTACTCCTCTGGACCAACTCATTCTGCTCATACATGATTTGGATCATGGGCCATATCTCTTTTATGGACTTAGTGATGTATGTCCATACATTCTCTTTAACCTCAGCCAAAGTCTTCCCTGCCATGGTTTGCTTCCGGAGCTGCTGTAGCTCCTGCTTGAGCTTCTCTGTTACCTGCTTTTCCTTGGAGAGGCTGGCTTGAAAGGAATATTTGAGCTCCCGAAGGTTCTCAATCTCCTTTTTCAACCTGTTGATCTCTGTTTCCTGCAGGTTCATTTTTTCCATGGACTCAGCTAGGTCGGCTGTCTTCTCTTGGGATGTCAATGGAGTTGCGGATGGGACTGCTGTCACTGATGTTGTGCTTGCTATTGAAATTGGGATAGAACTCAATGGAATGACTTCCATTGGCTTCAATTTATCTTTCTCTTTTAACATCTTCTCCATCTCAGCTTTCATTTCTTTGAGCTATGCATTCTGCTCCATGAGCAGCTTGAGCATTTCATCCTTCTCGCCTTCTTTCTCTGCTATCTCCTTTGCCTGCGAGTCCTTTGTGGGCGGGAGTTTCAGTTGCTTCCTCAAGGATGTTATGTTAGCATTCTTCTTCTTGATCATTTCCTCAGCTGCTTTCATGTTTGAAGGATCGTAACCGATCTTGAGGACCAACTCCTCCAAAGTTTTGATCCTATTGTCCTTTGCAAAGGATGATATCTTCTCCAGCTTGAGTTGGGTTTGAACATTGTTCAGTGACACCTGCAATTTGGACGCAGAAGTGGAAGCATGAGCCAACGTATAGAACACCATTTCCCCTATCTACTTGTGCAGATCCATCGGATCGGCTGGGTGCACGTCCTTCGTCTGAAATTCAAAGGTGGCCCTCTTATAGTCAATGATCACCTTTGGATCTGGCACCTGTGCTTGGAGGAATGCCATGTGCATCCTACCCTTTTCTGTGTCAAATGTAGACAACAACCTATGTTGTGCATTCGACGTCTGCTTCCAAAACTGAGTGCAAGTACTGCTAGTAAGGGTCTGGTTCCTTTTCTTTATCAGCTCGCACTTCTTGAAAATGCTCAACTTGGGCCCTACCTTGCTTGGCTGAGTGTTCAATGGGGAGTCTGTGGATTTCTTCGGCAATGCTGGGGTAATGTCCTTATAGAGGCTCGACCCGAAGGGTGGAATAACAGAATTGGTCACTGTGGTGGATGGGGCTTCTTTTTCCCTGGTCGGGCCAGGGACTGAAGTTGTCTTGGGCCTCTTAGTATGCGGTTGGAACTCTTCGGACGATACCTCCATGACAGGCAGAGATGAGTCTTGTCAAGGCCTTTTTTCCTTCGGGACCTGAGGTGTGGTCATTTGTGACACAGGGGCCGGGGGATCCTGCTATTCTACTTCAATCAATGTGTAAGGCTCCCAGGCTATCTGATTAGCAAATTTCTCAATTTCGGGCCTGGACACATGAACATACGGGATGTTCTTGTTTTTCACTCTCATATCTAAGATGATCCCACAAGGATCATAGTGCCATGGGAAACTCATGAAGAACTTCATTTCTCTCAACATCCTATCCGCTTCTTCCCCAGCACCACGATTGTTGCAGATGAAGGAGCGAATATGCCCCTTGATTCTTAGCTGCTGCTTTTTCTTCAATGACACGAAGTGGATGTCATCGAAATTTATAATCTGCTTTATATATTCTAGAGAAAAAATCCTGACAGGCAGATACTTGGGCAGCTTATACGGTGCCAACTCGCACCCATATACTCTAATCTCAGTATGATTTTGATACAGGTACTAATCCCCAGTCTTAGTGTTTTCAGAGAGATGCAGGATCCTCTGAACTTCATCGTTTATCTGAGGCTCGGGCCTGCCACCTAGCATGCTTACCACAGGGTGGTAGAATTGGTCGATGAACTCCTTGAAACTGAAATTAGTGGAGTTGTGCTTGAGCAAGGAGGTCCACACTGTGACTCCCTGTGGTCTACCATCTCCATCCATCTTCTGCATAGAAAAACCAAATTTGTCCGCCTGGAAGAAGACAAACATGTATGCCAGTACCGATGAATATATGAACATGCCTTCCGTGCCAAAATTCATGAATTGTTCGTGAATATTGTCTGCCAAGAAGGTGCTGAAATCAAACTGGGTGGTGGGATTTTCATCTGTAGAGAAGATGGACAAAAAACCTAGAATGGGTTCATCTACCCACTGGTCAGAATAGTATCCTAACAGAGCACAAAGGGAGGAGATGACCTGGTTTCCCTTAGTTGAGAACATGGAGGATGGGTAAGGAGGATTTGTGGAGGAAAATTGAGTGGATGAGGGAAGGAAGAGCTCGAATATTTGAGCTCTTTGGGGGAAGGTCATTTTCTAGTATAATTCAGTGAGAATTTCCAGGTTGAAGGGAGACCGAGAGTCGGCTTGGGGGATTTGCATCATCTGGTCTATGGATTCGAGCATGACGAGGAACAAGATCTCTCCAGATGAGGAGACGATGACTCTTTTCTTGGGGATATAATGGGCTTGACACTTGAGAGAAAATTCGGGAAAATGGTGGATCTGAGGGAAGAGGTATAGGGGTAAATTGGACTCCCAGAGTCCAATTTCATCACTCTGGTCCAGGAAAAATTCCCTGAGCCATGACTGGAGGTCTGAGAAATCAAAATCGCATATAGTATCCGTGATTAATCGATCTTTGTCGACCAGTGGGATCCTATCTAGGTCGATAGGAGGCAGGAGAAACATATTCTCCTCTCCTTCTGCTTGTTTGGATTTTGGCACCATTTCTGCAACAGTACCTGCAATAAAACACAACGTTAGTGGGGGTGACTGACTGTGGATGAGGGTGACGAAAAGTAACGGAGGATTAAGTGGTGAAATTCTCTGGTGCAATGGGTGAATAGAGAAAGTAAGGGGAATAATGGAAGTTTTGTTTAAACTGGGGTCGGTTGGGTGCGGGAGATAGGTCAGCTGGATAACAGATAGGTTATCTAGTAATAAATGGACAATGGATCACTTTGAGGGTGAGATGGTGGGTGACGGTGACTGAGGGATCTGGATGGGTGATGTGGCGGCTATCGATTGGAGGTAAAAGTCATAGTAAGGGGCTTGCCACGAACGAATGGGGGGGAAGGACTGACAACAGTTATGGGACATGACCAGTTCAGGAAAGGTGGATGGTGATGTTCAGTGATGACGATGGTAGGTCATATAGCAAGAGGTGATGGGACTTGGGGCCATCAAATTGTTTCCACGTGTAAAGAGGGCCCGCCGGAGGAAAGATACCATTTCGGACCCCCCCCCCTCGGTTAAAAGCAGATCATCCAGGGGGGAGGGGTCCGAACTCCATTTTGGGCCGTTGATCTGTGCACCTATTTCCTGGCCGCAGATCTTTGCGCGCCTTTTATCACTCATTCTAGACCCCCCCCCCCCTCCCTTAAAGGNCCTCCATTAAAGGTAGAATGGATGGGGGGGTCCAGAATCCAATATTGACCATTGATTTGAGTGCTCGATCTTGAGCCGTTCAGATGAGAGAAAGTCTTATCATCGATTCTGGCCCCCCCGGTTAAAAGAAGAATGATCGGGGGGGTCTAGAATGATCTGTCCACTGTAGATCTGGGCGCCACAATCAGGACCGTTGATATGTGTAGGGAGCAGAAGTGGGGAGCGGAGAACACATGCGCAGGGGAAAAACTTAGGATAAACGCATTTTATGGGTTTTTCCCCAAACTTTTCAAGTAGACACCACCATGGGATTCGACCAAACAATCTTCTAAGCATATGAAACATGGTGCAACATTTACATCAAGCTGGTTTTATTGAAATGAAACAACAAAGCAACTAGCCTATATACTAACCTATCTTCCTATGACAATTTACCTAGATTAGACTGTTGGGTTAAGAATTTACTCTACCCTGGGGCTATCTGACCAAGATTAGATAGTCTGGCAAGATTTATTCACTAATCTAACCTAGACACTTTGGCTAAGATTAAACTGTTTAGCCAAATTCATTCACTACCCTATCAACATCAATTTAAAAAGAACTTGGCCATGCTTGAAAGGTATGGACCAAGTTATTATTATTGCATGGGGCTTTTATTGCAATTCTTTTATGCCCTCTTTCCTTTTTCTTTTTTCTTTTTCTTTTCTTTTTCAAATTATTTGCAGAATGAAAAGTCATTTGTCAATAAAAACACTAGAGACAGATAATATCCCAGTCACCAGTTGATCCTATAACTTATAGGGTGATAACAGGGCCTAGACTTCATTGGGGAAATTCATCATGCATCAAGTAGTCGACACGGGTGGATATTAACTGCCACATATTATTTCACCAAATGGATAGAAGCTATCCCCACAAGGAGTGCTTCTCATAAAGTGATCATTGGTTTCTTGAAGGATATTATTGTAAGGTTTGGTTGTCCGAACAAAAACATTACTGATAATGTTGCATCCTTTAGGTTTGAGCCATTGATCAAATTCTGTGAGCATTTTGGAATTGCACTGATTCACTCTACCCCCTATTATCTCCAAGGCAATGGATTAGTAGAGTCCTCTAACAAAATCCTGATAAATATCATCAAAATATTGTTAGAGGACAAAAAAAAAGCATGGGATTCAAAGCTTAAGTTCGCTCTATGGGCCAACAGAGTGGCAACAAAGAGGTCTCTTGGTCTCTCTCCTTTCCAGCTTGTATACGAAACTGAAGCAGTTTTTCCCTCCCAGCTCGCATTTCCTATGGCGAAATTATTTCAAGACTGCCAGGGTGAACCTGATGACATGATCAGAAGGATTCTCCAGATAGTCGAAGCACAAAAAACCATAGAGCAACTGATGGACAAAGTGCATGAACGTCAACATAAGATCAAGTAAGCCTTTGACAGGAAGGCGAGAAAAGAGGATTTCCAGCTGGGAGATCTGGTGCTTAAATGGGATGCGCCCAGACAGGATAGAGGCAAGCACAACAAATTTGAAGCCTTGTGGATCGGGCCTAATGCAGGAGCATCTCTCCACGTCAACCAGCCAGCCAACCAGCCACGTCGAGCATTTGCATTCAAGCTGAAGAGAGGCGCAACCTCATTTGAAATTTGAATTTAATGTAATTTAATGTTTAATCTGGTGAGTTATAGAGCCGTGCCTTTGTGCAGACATTAGGTAGATCAGCCATTAATGTTTGTATGGTTGAGATCTAGATCCAGATGCTGGACTAGACAGCCCATTCAATGCAATTGAATAGGGTAGGTAGATTGGAGGGAAGCGTTCAAAGAGCCCCCTCAGGTAAAAGAGATTTAGGATCTCATTTTGTAAGAGTAGAGTAAGTGGAGTGTGTGAGAGAATCTGTGAGTAGAAGATAAGAGAAGGAGCCGAGACCTTATTACAGGCCGTGCTCACGAACACATTGTAAATACAGGCATTTGCCATATTTAATACAAAGAGTAGTTTTTCCTGCATTATTGTGTGTTAAATGGATGTCTGTGAGTGTTCTTTATGTATGCTATAGGTTTGCATTTGCAAGGGTGTGTCTAATTTCAGGTGAAGGTCTTTGAGGTTTCATGCTAGGAGGGCGTGACATAGTACTGTGGTCTTTGAATACCGGTGCACTGAAGAACTTCTAAATTCTGTAGGTTCAGACACAGACGTGCTGCGGCACAGGAACTGGAATCAACAACTCAGTGAAGACCTCAAAGTTTCTAAACACCTTGGAGGCAAGGCTGTGTGGGAGAAGACACAGTTGTAGACAGAAGCTCTGAGGAGTTATGTGAAGCTCTACCAAGTGGGCATTGAGCATATGCACAGTGGTGCATTAAGAAGGACTCTGTTGTGAGTTGATACAGAAGCCATAATCACTGAGGATTCTGTGAAGCTCTGCCAGGTGGGCATTGAGAAAGTGAAAAGGGGTGCACAAATGAAGACTTCTGTTGAGAAGTTCAGGGAAGAAACAGAATCACTGAGGATTCTAAGAGCTCTGCCAAGAGGGAATTGAGCGGGTGCATAGGTGCACAGGAGGACATAACTGTTGAACGTTCTAGGAGAAGACACTCTACCAGCTGGGCATTTGAATTAGTGTGTATATAGGCACATGAAGAAGATAACTCTTTGAGTTCTATGATTTGAAGAAGAATCCACTGAGGGATCTTCGTGGGGTTACTGAATACCCAGAAGCACTCAGCAAGAGGTTGCTTGAGGCAGAGGATAGCTAGGAGGGCATCCCAACATTCTCCATCTGCAGGAGAAGAAAGGAAGATAAAATCCCGTAAGGGTATGAGTGTTAATAAGATCAGGAGAGAGTACAACACTGTGGGTGCGTGAAGACTCTGCAGAGGGCAAAAGTCAAAGAATCCTTTGAGGATTTGAAAGTGAAAGCTTAGGAGGAACAACGTTGAAGAGAATGCGTGCAACGAAGCTCAAGATAAAGGAGTTCGCAGAAGAGAAAGGGAGCAAAGGTTGAGGCCTTTGGATTTTTAAATTATTCCAAGTGTAGGAAGAAAGTGCGCAAAAGCTCATGAGGAGCAATGACAGCCGTTGGATTGGCCGAAGAGATCTGGACCATTGGTTTCTATGTCCAGGGAGGAGCAGGAAAGCACACAAAAGAGGAGATTGTCGGTCATCGGATCTCACTCAGATACCCGTTAGCTGTTGGATCGGGTGAAGATGCTCGAAGTTTAGTCTCTGGAGTGTGCGTAGAAGAAGAGATGATCTGAACCGTCAGATCTCGAGAAAATCACCCGTCAGCCGTCAGATCTGATAGAAGTTGCACGAGGTTTAAGCTTTGTGAACTAGAGGGTGAAAATCCTGAAACATACATCGGGATATCGGGACTTCAGCCATCGACATATCGGGAGTCTCGAAGACAAAAGATCGAGAATTTCTATGTGAAAAGTCCTGGGAACGATCTGGACTGTTCGTTAGTGGAGACACGTGGCGGAGATTGAGGTGTCAGGAGTCAGGATAATGAAATTCCCGTGGATAGGAGATCGGGTAAGTCCACCCTGAAAATCCCGACACAAATCTGGGCCATCCATCTGAGAGAGGACGTGTGTCACACGATCATCCATTCCAGAGATCCGGGCACTAGACATTGGGATATCGGTGCTCGGGAAATCAAATTTCCTAAGGTCGTGAAAGTCAGGACATTTTAAGTCTCGAAACGTGAGGATTAATCAGGACCATCCATCAGAGGAGGACGCATGGCAGCAATCGAAGCCATCGGGGAAAGTCCCAACAGGAAGTCATATATAAGCATTTTGGTCATTGGGATATCGAAAATCCTGGTGACAAGAGGTTTGGGCATTTCGGAATCGTGAAGTCCGAAACCCTGACAAGGAGGAAAGTGCCTGTTATAACCCTAAATTGCACTATCCCTGCTTACCTGGCATCAGGCCTATTCAGGACTATTCATCGCCAACTATGCCGAAATCACCAAGGGCTTCATGCGTTTACTGAAGAAAGACGTTCCGTTTCTTTGGGACGAAGCCGCACAACGCTCTTTCAATGCATTGAAACACGCCCTTATAACCGCACCTCTGCTACGGCCACCGAATTATAACAAAGATTTCCTATTATATCTGGCCGCCGCAGAGTCAACTATCGGCATGGTTTTAGTTCAAGAAGATGATTCATTTTCCGAATACGTGATCTATTACTTGAGCCGAGGCCTCGTAGGACCGGAACTCAACTATACCCATCTTGAAAAACTTGCGTTGGCAGC
>CBVK0100247880.1:0-15490 GCA_900067695.1 Picea abies
CCCTAAACTTTCCATCTTCCTCCATTGCTCCCACTCGAACCAGGAACCCTATTTTCCTACAAGTTACCTTTCGCTCTGATACCAGTTGTTAGAAAAATAGGATCATGGAGAAATAAAATAAGACAAATGCAGAAGTAAAAACACAGAAGATATATAATACAATAGAGACACATATATACGTGGTTCACCCATTGTGGGCTACGTCCACCAGAGAAATTCTAGGTCCTTCCTTTTTATTATCCATCAAAATGAAGGGATACAACCTATAGCACGCTTGTTGTAACTTCCTCTTACATCTCACACATTATCCTCTCTCATAATACAATAATCACCATAATACACAGCCACAATACAATTCCCTCATAAAAGAGGGTTGCCTTCTAGGNNNCAATACAATTCCCTCATAAAAGAGGGTTGCCTTCTAGGAAAAAAAACCCTAACATAACTTCTATCGTTAGATATACAACCTTATAATGAACGGTCCAAATTGACTACGAAATTACAATATTTTACAAGGCAATTTTTCCCAATATTTCGCTTCAGGGGTGATGCCCCTGAATCCCCCATCAGGGGGGGGCTACAAAAATTGTTTTCGCCCCCTCCCCCTCGACCCCGCTAGAGACAGTTGTGGGGGGAAAGCCCCCCCACACCCCCGTTAGGGAATGGGGTCCATGCACGGCTGAAACAAACATCTGAATCAGAAATATAATCAGGCTCCACAACCAACACAATGGACACTTGGATGAAAAAAACTGGGATGGCCTTGATAAAGAGTAAATTTTCCTTGTAATTCCCTATATTATTATTATTATTATTAAATAAATGGTATAAAAAGAAAATGAAAAAATAATAATAAATAAAGAAGCATTTCTAACCTCGACAAGAAGCATCTGCATTACTTTCCTTTTACTTTTGTTGTCGAGGTTTCTGTGCTTTTCTTTTTTAGCTTAAACAATATCAAGATTTAATCTCTAGTAATGTGTCATATTTCATGGGGATAAGAGGCATGTATCTAAACCAATGAACCCCAAAATTTGAGTTAGAATTTTATGTTCCCTTAGCAATTCTAGTATTAGTAAGATTTCATTGTCTTCATTTGCATTGCTGGAATGATGAATCCCTAAAGGAAAAGGAAAGCCTCTTTCCAAAAATATATTGACAAATCTAAGCCAAAATCAAGTTTGATTTCATGCACCATAATATGTGTTGAAGTGGACCTGGAAAAGGGAGTACCTGAAGCAATAAATATCAACCTAGACAATTGAAATCATCTATAAAAATTGGATCATAAGCAACTAATGTTCAAGTGAAAATTCTACCATCAATATAGACATTTCACTCTAAGATACAATAATATGACCCCCACTCAAGCTCCTCCTAAAAAATAAGATCAGTGGAAAATAGTGAAGAAGAAGATTGGAATCAATCCAGCCATGTCTCCCTCAATGTCAATCCAGAAAGGTAAGGTGGCTCCCTCTACTAAAAAATATGAAATTCTCTCTCAAACAAAGTTAGAGCCATCATCATCTAGAACAATCCCTAATCATATGGTCATCACTCCTCACCTTGTAATCATCCCAACAAGCTTCATCCATCTTATTTACTCTAACTCCCAAATAGAATCCTTGCTCTCACACACAAAATAAATGTCCACTGAAAAGCAAGAAGAAGATGTGTGAATCCCTTAAAATGCCTATACACAACCCAATGGAAATCGACCAAAGAAAAACGAGAAGAAAAATCCAACATGGAAAAAAAATTGGGTCTTCAATCCTCCATTGGAAACTTTTTAGGGGGGGGGCAACAAGCATCTCATCCTCAAAAGTCTTAGAATGCAAGTGCTACCAAAAATGCACTCAAGCAATAGTAATAAACCCTCCTTAGATAAATAATGAAAATCATATCTTAGAACTATCAAGGGTTTGGAAGCAAGTCAAAAGTGGAAGATGTGTGAGATCTCATGCTTTCTAAGGATCCTAACATCCTCTTAATCCAAGAGACAAAACTCATTGAAAATAGGAAGTAGTAAGTTGAAAGGAAGCAGTGGAATAGTGATTAGCTCAAGGGGAGCTTCTGGGGGATATGCGCTCTTTGGAACAGCTCCATCTTTGAGTTGAGCCAAGTCAAAAGAACTCATAATTGGATCTATATAGAGATAGTATGTAGAAACTTAGGTAAATAATTAAATGTATTCAGTATATATTATCTTATTCATTAAAGAGAAAATTTGGAATATTAGCAAACTTTTACATGTCATGAAAGAATCAATCTCTATAGAAAATAATGTATTGGTAGGGGATTACAATATGGTTTTAACCCAAAAGGAAAAGTGAGGTAGAAGTATCATTCGATATCAATGCAGAGAAAATGTTAGTACATCATTCTAGACTAGGATCTGATAGATGTCAAGTTGAAGAGGGGAAGTTCACATTGATGAAAAAAAGACTAGAGCCATGTCACATTGCACTCATGATGGATAGATTTTTAATTCACATTTTATTTTTGGTTGAAAACTTGGATATAATCTCCAATATCATTGTATCGAAAACCTTAGAGAACAAGCCAATCTCACTCCCAACACTCCAAGGACCAAATTATGGACGTCTTTCATTCCAATTCAATCACATTTGGATACAAGATCAAAAAGTAAGATATTTAATGGTAGAAACCTAGACAATGAAGGTGGATGAATCTCCTTGTTTTAGTTGGGAAACAAAGTTAAAGGCAACAAAACTAGATATAAAAGATTGGGCAAAAGGGAACTATCTAGATCCAACGACAAAGAGAAAATCAATTCTTCAATGGCTCTCAAATCTGCAATATCTTCTAGAACAATAAGAGGTGAAGCAACAACATATTTATGAGGAATGAAATATGTATGGAAAACTCCATCAAGTGTTCAGGATGGAGGAAGAACACTAGATAATCAATTCTTGAATCTTGTGGTTAAAAGTTGGAGATAGAAATACCTCATTCTTTCACAAGCAATCAAAATCTAGGAAATAGAGGAATAATGTAAATGAAATATAAAAGGAGGATGGAGATAGAATAACAGACTTCAAAGACAAAAAAAAAGAATCATTTGTGCATGTCAAGGAGCTATACACAGATGAGGAAGAAGCAAAACCGGAATCCATTAACTCCATGCTCCAAGAAATCCCATGCTTAATGTCTACCTCAAAAAACTAGGATCATGGAAAAGAGAATATTAGGAAGAAGAAGTTATAGTTGCAATATGGGGGTTGGAAATTGACAAGGTCCCTAGGTCAGACAAATTTACTATTTTCTTTTACCTTTCATACCGAAACATTATAAAGTTTGTTTTATGTAAAACTTTGAGGTGGACAAGAAGGAAGCTTAAAATAGGTCGGAGCACTAACTCATTTTCCTTGTCCTAATTCCCAAGGAATCAAACCCTTCTTCATTTTTAAGGTTTTGATTGATTTCCTTGTGTAACACATCTTAGAAAAACTTGACAAAAATCATTGCCAATTGATTGAAGAAGATTCTTTATAAAATTATCTTTGAAATTCAACGGGATTCATCTGAAAAATGCATATTGTAGATAAAACATTCTATTGGTCTAGGAAGCAATCCATCCTAGCAGAAGTAGGAGAGAAAATGGAATGATAATAAAGATGGGCATGGCCAACACATTTGATCGGGTACATCGTTCATTTTATTCTTAGTCCTAAAAATGTTTGATTTTGTAGATTCCTTTATATATTAGATTAAAACCTACATATGGTGTTTGTGGATATCCCCTTTGGTAAATGGTAGACATACCTCTTTCTTGCGGGGATGATCTCTCCCCCTTCTTTATATTATAGTGGCAAATTATCTAAGCATAAAGCTAGAGAAAGAAAGAGTAGTTAGCAATCTTCGAGACATATCTATGGTCCAATGGGGTAAAACAAATCTAAGCATAAAGCTAGAGAAAGAAAGAGTAGTTAGCAATCTTCGATACATATCTATGGTCCAAGGGGTAAAAGAAATAAATGACTCTCAATTTGCAAATGACACTCTTTTCTTGAGAGGGCATCAATCACAATAGCTAAGAGATTTAAAGAAGTGCTTGATCTCTTTATGAATGCTTCAATGGGTTGCATAAATAAAATAAAATAAAACAACATTTATGGGTGGAATTCCAATCCCCATTTGATGAATTCCATCACTAGGATTCTTAAGTTTCCATGTGTACTAAAGTGGATATCATTCAAATATTTGAGGATTTCATTCATGCTAGGATTACCAAAGGTAGTTGATTGATAATCAATTATTCAAAAAATCCAAAAAAAATGCAATAGTGAGGGACTCAGGGGCTCAATACAGCAAGAAGAGTGGTTTAATAAAATATGTACTCTCTTCTTTTCATGTATTCCAAGGCTCGGTGATTCTAGCTCCGTCAGGGATTATGCAGCTCATCGACAAAACTATTAGAAAGTTTTTGCGCCAATGGGGCGAAAGAAGACCTTATAAACTAGAGTACAATAACAACTCCACTAAATGTATGAGGAGACCCACAATTTGACCATGGGAACAAAAATTCTATGATGAGTAATTTCAAGGAAGAAAGCATGGTGGAAGTCGATTATCCATAAAAAAAAAAAATACTTGCGCACAATTCGTCTCAAAAACCTAGAACTAATGCTACCATAGGTGAGAGGGTCCTCAATCTGGAAGTCGCGCAAAGTATTGGCCCATCTAATTCAAGATCGACTCTTTTGGGTACATCTGAAAGCCACCTTTGAATAAAATCTAGGAGATTAATGGACGAAGAGAATGGATGGAGAATCAAAATATCTACTTTATATTCGACATCTCTTAGTGGGACATTAATGGACTAAGAGAATGGATGGAGAATCAAAATATCTACTTTCTATTCAACATCTCTTAGTGGGACATTAATGGACTAAGAGAATGGATGGAGAATCAAAATATCTACTTTATATTCGACATCTTTTAGTGGGACATTAATGGACTAAGAGAATGGATGGAGAATCAAAATATCTACTTTCTATTTGACATCTCTTAGTGGGATAGTTCTACCTCTGATCTATGGAAAAAGTGGAAAAGTCTAGACATTCTAGCACAATTAAAATATCAATGGGGCATCCCGACATATAACGTTGAGGGGAAACTCCATTGAGTAAAGAAATCTTGGACAGAAGAGCTAGGGTCCATATGGAACACCTTATTTAGTTAAAAAGATGAATGCATAGTTAAAGATGAATACAACATTCAAGTAGAAGAAATAAATCAACAACTGAGATTGGTCATTTGGAAGGTAATCTCAAAACTATATGGTTTACCAAAAGTTAAGATATTATGTTGGATGTTGATCGATGGCAAAATATTAACCAAGGATAATTTTAAGGATGGAAATTTATCTTAGAAAGCGGAAATCTTAGCGAATCTTATTAGTCCTTAATATACAAAGTATAAAATGTTTGGTGATATTTTGTAAAAGAAATCAAATTTCTAAGAATTTTATATAGTTTCTATAAAATTTGGGTTATTTTTAAGGTAAAATAATTATATTCTATAGAATTTGGGAAAATCATTTTTATAAAAAACGGAAATTGACCAATCTTTTTTTTGGAAAAAACATGGAAAATTAGCCCATGGGCGATATATAGCTCATAAAATTTTCCCCTATTATTAATAGTTGAAAATTTTAAAAACATTCATGGTCCCTCTCGATGCCCTTTGTGTAATCAAAATCAAGAATCCTCTGCCCATCTTTTCATGGAATGTGAATTTACTAGGCAAGTATGGAGTAGCTCTTTTGCATATCTAAGGAAGAATGTGGCCATGCCTCAAAATTGGAAGGAGATGTTCCAAACTTTGAACAAAAATTATCCAAGCACTTTTCATAACAAACCATTGCTAAAGAGAGTATAGATAGCAACACCTATGTTTCTATCTTGGAAGTGTGGTTAGCTAGAAACAAAGTGATTTTTTACAAAAAGCAATTGCCCCTAGAAGAGTGGAATTGTAGGCCTGAGGCCTTCTCCTTAAGGTGATTCATTCCAAAGTGGTAAACAAAACTCGATAGCTTTAGAGAGAAAACATGGTCGGAAGATGTGTTTTTGGTAGGGATAAAACCTTTCAAAATACAAGTTGGTAGGCCCCAAAAATACCTATCATGGAAATTAAGAATGGAAGAGAAAGATTTGTATAGTTAGATTTTAAGTAGGCAACATCATTCTCTCTTCTTTGATGGAGAATTGAAAGGTAGCTCAAGAGTGGCAGGTGCAAGGGGGATCATCCCTAACCCCGAAGGAAATCAGGGAACAAAATTTGGATGGAGAATAGGTGAGACCTCCAACAATCAAGCCATAGCTCAAGCTCTTTAGCAAGGTTATCAATTAAGAAGAAATTGGGAGTTAAGAAGATAAGGTTGTAGTTTGGGACTCCATGGCACTAATCCATCATATGGTCAATCAAACGTTACCTCAATATGCATAGCTAGGAAGAATATCCTTCAAATCTCAAAGGCTAGTAGAAGGTTTTGAATCTGTAGAATTTTTCATGTTTTTTAAGGGCTCAATACCTCAGCAGACAAAGTAGCTAATAAGGCTTGCAAATTGCAATTTGGGACAATATGGAAAAAAGGGAGGGGGGAACTAATTCATTTTCATCTCCCATAATAATTATTACAATCCATATCCCCAGATGCAAAGTTAGGGAGAAAGAGAATATTGGGGGTAGAGCCCAGTGAAGGCATGTTCATTCTGCAGGCACATACGAACTCGTAATGCGACGTCAATCTTGACTTCACACATGAGAGAAGTGGTGCACATAGTAGGTGGGTTCATGGAAACACTAATCCATATTAAGGGAGGTACCCATGCCTCGGTCATAGGTTCCACGATGTTTTTATACACTAGCAAGAAGATGAAGATTCTAGCAAGCAAGATTTGGTCTGGTTCTCCTCTCCAGTAGTAGAGGAAGCGTGAAGGAACTAAGGCAACGCACCAGGAATTGGCTCTGAGGTTGGTCATAGTGCGACTTTCGTTCATCATTGGCAGTTAATTCTCTCATCAGTGATACAACCCAGCATTGGTTTATGTGGTGGTGTTATGAATCTGATGGCTCCAAAGAGAGGTTACCATCGAGGGAATGGTGCTCTAGTGGAGCCACCCACCAGGCACTCATATGAAGAGTCTCCTCGCACACAAGTACAACAGGATGCCCAGACAGCTACAATAACTTTCCATGCCCAGACAGCTACAATAACTTTCCATATGGTTATCATGCCTCATATTTGTGCCCACCTAGAGGAAGTGGAAGCTGGAATCTGCATGGAATGTAGCTTAACGCCAAACTAGGAGGTGGACGTAGAGATAAACAATTGGGTTCCAGATGTGGGAAATTCAAGAGGTCGTGACACGAAATATTGGGAAACAATAGACTTGTACTCACAGCTTAAAATGATGTTGGGACAAATGTTGCACAGTGCAGAGAGGATGGTCAAGACAAAATTCAACTGCAACTAGATGAGATCCACTTGTTGGTTAAAGAAGTCCTAGTTTGGCTCCTGCCCTCAAGCTCAACATTGATGGATTCGACTCGAAAGGCCTTTCAACAAGTGGCTCTTTAACCACCTCAAGACTCCAATACAGTATCACCAGACTAATGGCTATTATGTATCCAATTTTGTTTAATTTCCTAACGATAGGATGTGGTAGAAATATCATAAACTCCATTAAGCTTCAACTCTTCCTTCTTATTGTTTATATAGCTAGTAAAGTTCTAATCTAGAACCTTTCTTAGACTAGATGGAATGAAGGCCTATACCATTGTTTATGGTCTGGTTTCCTGAGTAGCAAGCCAATAGCAAGGCTTTTATATGCAAATTTTCTAAAAAAAACTTAATATAAGTAGTTTTGTGTGCTTACAAAAAACAATTATTACAATCCGTAAAAACCAAATGATGTCACTTAATGCAATGGACAAGTGGTGATCCAAATACACAGTGGTTAATGTTATATTTATAAGAATAAATCTCATGCTATGACATATCTCAGCTTGCAAGGTGAATCCCATATGAATTATGTCATGATGGGATGGTTGGAAGCGTGTGGTATAATGTTTATTCCCTTGGAAATTAATATCTCCAATTCTTATTGTTTCCCTACTCCATAGGATTCAAAGCACTAGAAGGAGTACATGTAGTTTCAAACCATGGTCTTAACAACCAATACCATCATAACCAAAACCCTAAGATCAACCTTTAAATCAAAAGTTGTGGTACCAATAGCACCCATTTTGTCGTGCTTAAATTTCGACAATTTTAAAACCATAGTCATTAAAAACAATATTGTTGCAACCAAGATCTTAAAATCAACCTCCAAATCGAAAAGTGATATTACCAACAGCACCCATTTTTGTTGTGCTTAAATTTCGACAGTTTTATAACCATGGTCATAACAATCAATACCATTACAACCAAAATCTTAAAATCAACCTCCAAATCAAAAAATGATATTACCAATAACACTCTTTTTTTGGGGGGGATATAATTACAACTTGCTTGAAACCATGACCTTAACAACTAGTATTGTTGCAACCAAAATCTTAAAACAATCCACAAATTGAAAAGAAGTGCTACCAATAACACTTTTTTTTATTTAAGCTTAAAATTACAACATTTATAAAACCATAATCTAAAAAACTAATACTTTTGCAAATAAAATCATTATAAAAATAAATAAATAAAAGAGGAAAACATGTTTAAAAAAAAACAATTTATTAAAAACCACATAATAAAAATATCTAAAATAATAATAATAATTAAAATAAAAAATAACAATAACAAAAAACAAAACAAAACAAATTTAAATAAATAATAATAATAAGATAAAAATAGTGTTTTAACAGCTAGCATCTCCCATATCCACCTTGCCCAATGCATAAATTAGCAATGAGTTTAACACGTCACTCATTGAGGTGGAGGGACACGAGGGATAGTGGAGGGGAGAAGTGATTTCAAGAATCCAACGGGCGGGGCAGATAGCAAAGGGATGGTAGGGATATTATAGGGCGAATGGGTGAAGGAATAGGGGGCATGGGATAAGGGTGATCTAGAGAATCACCCCTTCTCAAAAACAATATTTTATTTTTATTTTTTTCAAATTAAATATTTTTTTTAACTTTAATACATGTTTTATTTTTTATTTTATTTTTTTTAATTTTTTTTAGCTTTTCAAATGAAGTTTTTATTTTTTTTTCAAATTAAATATTTTTTTCAACTTTAATATAATGTTTTATTTTTTATTTTTTTTGGGGGCTTTTTAAATTATTTTAACTTTAATATGAATACGAGGGAGAAGGTTTTTTTTTTTTAATATTTTCATTTTTTAAAAGAATTTTTTAATTTAGGTTGATATTCATTTTTTAAATATATTTTTAATTTATATTTGTTTTTTATTTTAGTTAAAATGTTATGATTTTTTTAAATGTATTTTTCTAGTTTGGTTTTTTTTTCCAAGATACTTTTAATTTTTATGTTGATTTTTTTTAAATTTAAAATGTTATGGTTTTTTTTAATGTATTTTTTTTAATTTTAATTTTATTTTTTTATTTCTTTTTTTTTTATTTGTTTTTTATTTTTTTTATGATTTTGTTTATAATAATGTTTTTTTAATGGTTTGAAAATATTACAATTTTAAGCTCAAAAATAGTATTATTGATAGAAAAAAAAAATAAGGGTGAATTTAAGAGTTTGGTTGTAATGGTACCAATTGTTAAGG
The DNA here is from genome assembly GCA_900067695.1 of Picea abies. Taxonomy (NCBI): domain Eukaryota; kingdom Viridiplantae; phylum Streptophyta; class Pinopsida; order Pinales; family Pinaceae; genus Picea; species Picea abies. The sequence continues at coordinate 9,759 of CBVK0100247880.1, forward strand.
TCATGGTGTCAAACAAGTTTGTAATGTTAACCCCAAAAACAGAAACAGAAGGTGCTACTAATACCACCATTTTTAGATTCGAGAGTTGATTTTATTATTTTGGTTGCAACATACTTCCTAAGGCCATGGTTTCAAAAATATTACAATTTTAACCCTAAAAAAATGGGAACCACTTGTAGCATTACTTTTCAATTTTGGGATTGATTTTAATGTTTAATTGCAACGATATTAGTTGTTAAGGCCATTATTACAAACACATACTTTTAACCATAAAGAAAAAAGTGTTGTTGGTAGCACCAGTTTTCAATCCAAGTGTTGATTTTAAGATTTGTATTCACAACATTAGAATAATTTAAAGTCATGGTTGAAAAATATTGTAATTTTAACCCCGAATAAAGAAAATTGATTCTCATAACATCACTTTTTGAAATGGGGGTAAAAACAACCACTAGTTGCAACTTCTAAAAAACAAGAACTCCAAAGGGTTCTTGTCAAGTTGGTAACTATGTTGTAATAAAAAATTGAGAGCTAGAGTAAATTTGTCTACTTGTACTTTTCTTCATTTGTAATTACTCTCCTTGTCTTGAGCACTAGGGTTTTTGGAGAAATTTCCGGAGAAAAATAGGGTTACTATTTCACCCTAAAGAGACAAAAAGACTAGAAAAGCAAAGGCAGTGCTTTATCTTTTGTTCTTGTGAAAGAAAAAAACTATGGTTTTGTGGCATTTGGAAACATAGTGTTATTTAATGTGCTTGTTGTGGAAAAAAGATGAGATGTTCTTGGACACTTGTGGGATGGAAGTGTAGGTGTTGGGGGAGGACTTGTAGGAGTTGATGCAACCTTGTTGAAGATCTCTAGTAAAGTGACCAGCTTTGCTTAAGAGTGATTCCTAACTAGGAGGAGTTGGTGGCTAGGGTTTTCTTATGGTTCCTCTAGCTATGGTTTGGAGCTTCACTTGTACCAACTTATGATAAGTTGTTGGTATGTACATGTACTTCATGCTTTATACATATATGAAGTGTTCTAGCAATCCAAATTTTGTGTACTTACATGTTTGATTTTCATCTAATGTTATCTTGTTGATTTAGTAGATTCTAGCATTGGTTGTGCATGTTGATTAGAATAACATAGAGCTGAATTGATTAAGTGATTTAACACATATCTAGAGATAAAGAAGCAGATTTATTGTTGTTATAATCCATTGTAATAATATATTTCAAATCCATTATATGCATTGAAAAGTGTGCAATTGAATGGTACTTATTTTCTTGGCTGCCTTGTGAAATTGGGTTTAAGAGAAAATAAATGTTGTTGCTATAAATCCATATTCCAAATTTAACTCTTAGACTGAAAAATCACGAGAAATAGATTCAAGAAACCTCAAGGTTGAGGTGAAATTTCAAACTTTGCATTGAGCTATAATTTCCCAAAGGGTTACTAAGTTATAATATGAATTTACACATCCACCTACATAATTACAACCTTGAAATTCTTTGACTTTTTATTTGCACCTTCCACTTTTCCCATGGTTGCTTAGATTAATTAGTATTAAAACCATGTCTCATTTTAAGGATTGCTTGGACTCGTCTCATTTTAAAGATTCTTTGGACTCTATTTGCATAGGAAGAATAAGAATTTCACCCTAAAATTCCTTTGGATCACCTTCACACAATCATACTCATACCTAGATCATTATTAGTCAACACCCCCCTTCTAAGGACAATTCTAATAACCAGTCCAATTTTTTAACTCTTATAGATGAAGTATTATAAATGAAACATGAAAATGTTTAACTCAATTTTCTCAATTGATGCATCTAAGTCCCTTGCTTTGATTAGTGTCCAATTTCCTTATTTATAGACATCATTCCAAACCTAAATAAATGTTATTTATGATTGCACAGAAAAATTAAATAAATTAGTGTGATTCTTCTATTAATTTCACTCTAACACGACACTGTGGTTCTCTCGATATAATCATTTTATTATAACCTAGAGCATTGGATAACGAGGAACTATTGTTTTGACTACTTATTTAGGTGCATAATGATAAGCTTGCTTAATTCATGTCATTAACTATATCAAATTGCATCACCATACTTCATAATCTTTACCTTTGAATTGGTTATTATTGTGTCTATTGATTTTACCCCGTTATCGTAAAGAGAATGAGTAGCAATCTATGACCTACATGATTGACACCAAATGAGTGACCTACACGACTGTTACCAAATGAGTGACTTGCATGATTGACGCCATTATCACAAGTATCTACATACAAAAAATCAATGGTATCTTGGGAGTGACAGCATATAAATTAGTGTATATACTTTCTCATTTTGTACAAGGTATGGTGATGATCATAGTTAGCCAAGGATTGTTGAGTTAACATCATGTGTGACTTTTGTTGCATGGATAATGGCAATAAATGCCAAGACATGGGAGGCTTGATGATGGGCATGTTTCATCCCCTCACTCGAGGTTCCCAATATGAAGAAAGATCATTAATTACTCATAAGAGTCTAAGTAGGTCGCATTGCATGCTAACCAATATGTTTCTATAAAAATGAATATGTATATGAAGTTGACTTAACCGTTAGCATAACTGCATAAGATATTTTCTTCACAAATGCACTTAGGATCCCAAAATGATCCATTGTTTCATATTAATTTTGGCCAGCTTTTTCTCAATCTTGTACCAGTAGAGAAGTCTAATGACAATTACCAACAGAATGCATTCATAACTGTAACCCCAATTTTGCTAGGTTGAACTCAAATGCTAACTAGATGATTAGGTATAACAATATGATTTGGACAGGAACTTGAAAAGCATGTACGAGACTTTTCTCTGAAAGTAGGGAAAACAAGGAACGGGCTTGTCATATGTAGTATGCATCATCGGAAATAATGACATCATGCAATGTACAACTCCAAACAGTTTGTAGAAACAGCCCATAAGTAGCTTTACAGTAAGACGGCAATAGATTCGACTGGTATGCCATTGCTCTTAAAATTAACTTCTTTACAGAAAAGTCCAGGACCTTAATGTAAGTCGTTTTCTCAAGAAAGATGGAAAAGACCAACAACAGTAACAAAGTCCAGACTCCAAACCCAAATATTGGGGCAGAGCAAAGGCAAATAACATATGAGGGTAATATAAAAATGTTTTGTAATGGCTTTTTACTATAATCATCATCATAAACTCCATTGGTATACCAACATCTATAATGTCATTACACAATAAATTGTCAAGGTCTTCCTCACTTCATTAAGGGTTAGACTAAGCCACAAAACCTTTGACAAAGCACCCAATATGGTGCCTTTAGTGTTGATGCTTTTGTAAGATCGGGAGGCATTCCCACTAGTGGCCTAGGTGTCGGGCATGTGAGAATCATCGTTGGCACCTCACTGCACTTTCGTTTGAGTAAAAACGCCCTTGGATTTGAGTTGGGGCTTCATGGACTTGGTGTGGGGCTTCGTGGGCTTGTGTTGGAGCTTCACACCCACACAAATGATTAAATTATTCTAATTTAATGTTGACTTTGGTTAGGGGCTTTCTTACACCCCTTTAGAGTTATATATAAAGGAGTTAAGGTCATTGTGACATCTCAATATTATTCTGCATTCTTGGTGACCTCATCCAGCTTGGTGAGAAGTGTGGTGACTGCAGCCATCCATGGAGAGGGGCCGCTAGGCCTCAGGTCTGCAGCTGTTTCCTTTGTTTTGGGCAGGTTTTCTAGGGCAGTGCTGGGTTATTCTGTTGTATGGGCAGCAAGGGCAGCAAACCTCAAGCTTGAGGCAGCCAGCTGCCTTAGGATCCCTGCCACATAGCCTTGGGATGACCTAGAGTGGCTCAGCCGAGTAAGATAGGGTAGCCACAGGTCCTAGGCAGGCTGCAACAGGGCTCGGCCAGATATAGGAGGCTGGAAAAGGGTAGTGGCAGCAGGGTTAAGGGCTCGGCCTGCTAGAGAAGGTGAATTACAGGTCTGCTGGGCAGTCAAGGGGGGCTGGTACAGGTGGTACAGGTGGTACAGCCTAGTTGCAGGAGTCCTGGAGACTTAGGCTGCTGGAAATAAGTAGCCACGAGTCTGTGTGGCAGCCAGCAGCCAAATAGAAGGACAGCAGCAGTGTATTGGGCTAGTTCTGTGGTTTGGCCAAGTGGGAAAAAGGTAGCTACAGGTACAGGAGGCTGTTGCAGCAGACTAGGAAGGCAGGCAGCCAGGAAGAAGGGCTGCAACAGCACAACCTGAGGGCTGGTACAGCAAGGACGAGGGGCTGGTACAATGGGCTGCAGATCTGTACTTAAGTAGCAGACTTGAGAACAGCTTTGAGGGCAGGTTTAGGGCTGATATGATAGCCTAAACAGTCAGCAGCAAGGTCATCCATTCATAGTAGTTTTTGGACATGGAAACCGAGGAAGGTTTTGTAAGTGTCTTGGCATTTTCTTTGTATAAGAATTGGGCCATTATCCCTGTTACAGGAGCCCTTTGTTCTGCTTTTAAGAACAAGAGATTTTGGCATTAAATTATTGTGTATCTGTGTATGATCTAATTGCTAGTTTTATTTTCCACTGTGCTAAGGTGTTAGGCGTCTCAGTGTGTTTATGTTCACAGTTCAAATTGTGTAAATTTGTGTATACTGTTGAGAACCTAGACCAGACCTGAGGGGTGTGTGCACCGGTCTGGGTGCACGTCGAAATCTAACAATTTAACCATTCACTCTCTCTTGAGCTGCTTGAAACGATCTTTTTAAAAAGAGTGATTGGGAGAGTGCATCAGGTCTCTTCTGGAGATTGCAAAACTTCGTAAGTAGCCAGTGTAGACCTCACTAGCCACAGCGTGAATGTGGGTGGCTAATAAGCATGAGGTTCCATTTGAGTCCTAAGCTTCACCAGTTTAAAATCAAAATCTATCCGCCTCATTAAAATTTTATTGTTCTCTTTAAAATAACTTAAACATGACACTAAGGGTTAGTCAAACAAACAAAAGAAGCCAGATACATTGCAAGTAGAACCATAGGGATGAGGTGGGAACAATTGACCTTGATGAAACTATTGCCCTTACATCCCCTAAAGCAATAATTGAACTCAAATTCCATAACTATCAATGGGGGCTTGGTTCAAATTCTCTAAAAAAGGTGGTTCGCACATGCAACCGCCACAAGCAAAAACTACTAGCTAGAGGCACTCGGGGAGATTAACAAAAATTAGTATCTAATCCTTACAAGCATTACAAGTCCAAAATCATAGCTCGAGGCAAGAAAACAGGGAGCTAAAAACAAGTACGGTAACTGGTGAAAGTTATCCATAAATTCAAGAAGCAACAACAAACCCTTGAATTGGAGGCAAGTCATGATCATTGGGGTTGGGGCCCCACCTAATGAATGGTGGATCAACAACATGTTGGGCAATGCCCCATCCATCATCTTCTTGTTGCTCCAACTTCTTCCCCATCAAGATAGCCAAGTCTAGTCTAGGGAACTTGTCATTCAACCGCTGAGGAGAGGGTGGGTAACTGTGAGGATCACGACTTCACCTCTGGCATTTGTTGCACTCTTGAACCAAGCATATTTCCCTATGGTGAGACCTACTACTAGACCAATGAGACCAAATCGAGCCAAGGGAAGAGTGAACTTCTAAGGGGACTGTTAGAATTAGGGTAAAGATGTAGAACAATAGTATCTTTTAATTTCAGTGAAAGAAACAGCTAGATCTATAGATCAACAGACTTAGAA
>CBVK0100247881.1:0-14486 GCA_900067695.1 Picea abies
TAAACATAAGTTACCTCATATGTACACAATAATGGCTAAAAGACATGTCTGTTGAGGAAAATAGGCAGAGAATGCATATGTATTAGGAAAATTTGGTTAGGATATGGGACAATATAAGGCAATTGGAGGTGACAAAAAGGAGGCTCAACATTATTATTGAAGGTCGGATGTCTTTGACCATGTATGGACCCAATCATGCAGTATCTAGCTTTCTTAGTTTACCTTTTACTCGATTGTCATATAGTAGTACCAAGTCTCCCTTATTGATGTATTTCTTCTTAATGTGGTGATCATGCTAGGATTTTTGTTGAGTTTTCTGAATTTCCTGATGTTGTTGTGCCAGCATCCTTTCTTCTTCTAATTGGTTAAGTTGGTAGAAGCATTGTCTTGTATTTAGCATGTGATAAAATTCTAAAACATAAGCTATCCAACCTGTGTTTGTGCAAAAATGTAGTGAGACTAATGCTTATTGATCGTAAACTAATTTAAAGGGAGTTTGGTCAGTCGATATTATGTATTTTTTTCTATATACCCACAGTATTGTTGGAACTTTTTCATCCCAATTGTCTCTATTGAGACTGCATATATTCGTGAGGCCCTTATGTAGTGTTTTGTTAAAACATTCGACAACCCCATTATCTTGTGGGTTATATGCAATTGTTTTTCTATGGTTGATCATGATTTTCTTCAATAATACTTCAATTGTACTATTGATGAAGTGGGTTCCTTGATCACTTATTATTGTTAAGGGATAGTCGAATATGGTGACTATATTTTCATAAATAAATTGTGTAGCTCTTTCCTTCGTATAGTTCTCGACCGTTTTTTCTTCTGCCAACTTTGTTAATTATTCAACGAATGTAATAATGTATTTTTCTCCCAAACGTTTTGTTATTTTTGGAAAGGACTTGCAAAATCAATAGCCCAGATTTCAAATGGTAAAATAGGGTTTATTGGGTGTAAGGGAATTTCATTCTTCCATAGTGGTTGGTGTAACATTTGACATTTTTCACATTTATTTACTTGTTCTCAACAATATTTATGTAAATCTGACCACTAGAGACCAATTTGAAGGATTTTATTGGTTGCCTCATCGGCTTGAAAGTGACCTCCCACTGGGCTTGTGTGTGCTTCGTTAATGATTTATTCATGTTCACGCTCTACTGCACATCTTCGTAGAATGTTGTTGAGTCCTGGGTTGTAAATATATCCATTAATGCGAGTGAATGGTATGAATTTCATGGCTAGGAATTCGCATTCATTGGATGGGAGATCTTTAGGTGCTTTCCCTTCTTCTAGAAGATTTGCAATTTCTTCTAATTCTTTTGGAACTACTTCAACCCTGAATAAATTTGCATCCAATAAATCATCATCTGTCCATGTCAGATATTCCCCTATTTCAAATCAGGACAGAGGATTCGGGCCAACATTATTCTTTCCCAGTCGGACTACTACTTCAAAGTTGAATTCTTGAAAGAGTAGTAGCCATCAACAAATTTTCCCTTGGTGGACTAGTTTATTGAGTAGATATTTCAGTGCTTGATGATCTGTGAAGAATGCAAATGGATTGGCTAATAGATAATGTCAAAATTTATGCAAGGAAAAAATCATTGCTAAATCCCCTCATTCAATCATCAAATAATTCCTTTCTACTTCATTTAGTTTTTGAATGACATATGCATTTGAGTGGTCGACCATGTCATCATATGGTTGGGCAAAGATCACACCAACAATAACATTTGAGGCATTGACATGAACATGAAATTTCTTGACCATTCTGGAAATTATAGGATGGGCACTTCTACCAATTTTATTTTTAATAGTTCAAAGGATTTGTTTCATTCCTAGCTCCACTGGAACATGAATTTGTTCTTTAAAAGATCGTTGATTGGGAACGTGATGTCGAAGTAATGTTGGATGAATTTTCTATAATACCTTGTATGTCCAAGGAAGATTTTAATTTGGTTTTGGTTGAATGGTGGCTTCAATTTGAGGATGATTTCAATTTTTTCCATGTTGACTTTTATCTCATCATTTCATACAATATGGCCTAGCAGTATGACTATGGGTGTCATGAAGATGCACTTTTTAATGTTTAAAAACAATTGGATTTGTCTGCATCTTTACAGATTCATTTTTAACCATTGAATGTGGTATTTTAGAAGGTTGTATATAGTCTAGTTGTCGAAATACACAACCATTGTTTTATAAATATACTCTTGAAATGTCTTTACCACTATTCTAGAGAAGACTACTGGGGCATTTTTTAGGCCAAATGGCATGAATTTGTATGCAAATGATCCACATTCAGAGACAAATGTAGATTTTTCTTTATCTTCCTTTGTTATATGTACTTGATCATATCTAGAGAAGCCATTGGTGAATGAGTAACATTCATGTCCTACTACTTCATTAATAATCTCATCAACAAATGGTGTTGGAAATGGATCAGTCATTGTGAGTTTATTCACTCCTTGGAAGTCGACACACATTCTTAATTTTTTTGGGTCGTTCTTCTTAGGTTGCATAACCATGGGAATTTCCCATTCCAAATTGTCAATCCGATATATAATTCCAGCAACAAGCATTGCTTCGATTTCTTTTTGGACAATGGGCTTGTATTTGTGTGCCAACTTATATGGTATTTTTTAATAGGTTTGGCGCCAAGGATGAGTTATATTTTCATTTTTCTCATCTCTTGTACCACTCCTTTGATATCTTTATAGTCACATGTGAATACATATTGGTATCTTTTTAGTAGGCCAACTATTTCCATGGTTTGCTTGTCAGACCAATAGTCACCTATTCTATCCATTTTTTGTCAATCGTCTATTGAAATGTGAAATTATTTTGTTTTAATTTTGGAATCCATCCATTTTGGTTCTTTTGACTTGTCCAATTGTCGTTCTCCTTTTACAAATTGATTGTAACTCAACGGAAATTCACGTTTTTCAATATCATCTTTCTCTTTATTTTCTTCCTTGGTTACAGAGTAAACTGGTTTTACATGGTTTTGTACTCCTTGATGGGTATTCTTCCATCAAAATGTTTGTCCTGGAAAACTTATGTTTTCCATGTCTATTCGATGAGATGTGATATTATGTGAATTGTGCATCGATATTAAGTTACAATTTGAATTCGAGCCCATATCAAATTTAGTTTTTCCTTTTGTTTGAGTTTCCTAGAGACTTGGTTGTTCTAATAAATCTTTTATCTCTCTTGTTTTGTCCTGCAACAGTGTCTCTTCAGGTCTGAATTTAAAGTCTCTAAGGAAGTTATTTTTTATTTCATTCCATTCAAATGTGTTTCCACACTCTTCCTCAATTTTATACCATTTGTGGGGTATGTCATCTAATGTATTTGAAACATGTGAGGCCATACCCTTTCATCTCTATAGCCTTCTTTCCTCCATGCTTTCTCACATTGTTGGATGTGAACGACTGGGTCGAACCTAGGTTTGAACATCGAGATTCTGATATTGGATGATAGTATTTTCCCACCAAATATTTCAACAAAGTAAAGAGTGGTAGTGTTCCACGTTTTTAGTCAAGGTGCATGTGTCTCCCACCGTCGGGTTGCTTGGACTGTAAATGATTCGACTAGGCTTTTCACTCTCCCCTGATCTCCGACTAACTTGGAAACCTCATCGACATGCATTTATGGAGAGTTTCTTTCACTAAACCACAAAGGTTTCTTTGTGTCTGAATGTGCTGGAATTAGTGTTGGTGCCTACTTGAGCTTTCGTTCGCCCACAATAGGTACTGCTTGTACTGAGAAGCATGATTTGGATCTCATTATTGGTATCGCTTCTATCGAACAACACTCTTTTTCTTGTTGTTGTAACCCTTAAGATGTTTATGGCTAGGAAACTATGCCAAGACATCCGTTAGATTAACTAATTTGTTTTTTAGTCGATCTGTCTTAAAACAAAGTGTTTTTGTTGCTAATTTAGGCTTGTATATTTAGTCTTTAAATTTTTAAATATTTAATATGAGAAGGAAAATCATTATATGTTTCAGACAATTAAATCCTTAGGATATGAAAGAATAATATAGAGAAAAACAAATTGAAAATTAGAACAATGTATCTTCTAATAAATATTACTTTAACTTTCAGGAAGAAGAAGTAATGTTTGTTTATGTATATTAAAACCATAATATATTTTGAACTTTAAAGAATACTTCTTTGAATTCAAAAAGGAATAATGAAATATAAGCACAAGTCTCCTTTTATACTCACAATATTTTTGAAGAAATATGAAACTTTTAATGATACCTTTGCAGCGTTATGATGGTAGTTGTTGTACTAAATAATCACATTCGTGGTAGTAGATACATCTAAGAAGAAATTAATAACGTGGAAGTAACAAATAAAGAGAAATCACATAATCTGAAACACAAAAGTTTGAATCTTCAAAACTTGCAGAGAATTTTACTAAGACTTAAGCTTGGGCCAAAAGTATCCTTTACATTGATTTATCATGAGTATTTATACAAGATAGGTCGAAACCAAAAATGGTTATTCAATCCTATTTTTTAGGAAATTGAGATACAACAAAATCCTTGTATTCAATCCTATTTTTTAGGAAATTGAGATACAACAAAATCCTTGACTCCCTATAAATAGAACAGTTGGAGTAATCAATTGCTAATTTTCTTCTTCTTTGATGAGTCATCCTGCCAACAATTGGAGGAGAAGATTCCAAGTCACTTTTGAAGGGTAATTGGAATATTTCATATGTCTAAATGCAATATCCATATTAGTGTATTTTTCATAGGTAGGGGTATATGAGAATAAGTTGTTTGTCCGCCATAAAACATATAAGTTATCTATGAGTAGATTGGTAATGGTTTGATAGTTTAGTCTTCATTTGTTCCATAAGCCTTCATCTTCTGAAATTATGAAATAGTTTTTCCTTTGTATATGATTTCTTATTTATACTCTGAGATTGTTTTCTTTAGGATTTCAATTTCAACACCTTTTAGATTTAGATCTACTAATGCCCCTCATAGTCTAGTTGTTGGATATGATGTTTTTGTTGCTTGAAAATAAGAAGATCCTCCTTGTAAACTTTCAATATGTTTTTTGTACATTTCCATCTGTTCTCCCATATCTTCCATTTTCTTCACAAGTTGATATTTCTCTTCCTGGATTGCCTGGAGTTCCAGAGTTTGTACATGGTCAATTCCTGGTATTTTGAGCTTTTGTTTCAAAACTTGTATTCGTTTGTCTTTTTTTTTCATCATTTCTTATATGGATGCATCATCTTTTGGATTTATTCCAAGTTATATTATCCATTGTTCTAGCTCCTCCACTCTTATCTATCTGGTTTCCATAACCAACTTTTCATTTTTCAACTGGGTTATGAGCTTATCAATGATAACTTGAAGTTTCTTGATTCCAAGATTATCTATCAAAGAATCTTTGTTTATCATTTCTATAGTTTTTATGTGCAAGTCAAATTTATCCAAAGGATGAAAATTATTTAGATCTATAAATATGTTTGTTACTTTTTTCTGATCCTTTGTCTCCATAACTGCTATATTCATCCTCCCTTTCTCATAATCTATAGTTGAGATCATTTTGGTCTGGTATGTATCATGGTCATAGATTTTAGGAATCATACTTTTATTAATCCTTGCTTCTGCCTTTCTAACTTCCATGAACTACTGAACTTGGTCCAATTTCTTTGATTGATCAATAGTTCCTGACTCTCTCTCACTTTGAGTTGCCACACCTTTAATATTTTCTGAAGACATCACTTCTACAGTCACAGCAAGGCCCATTTTCTTTGGCATTATTTCTTTAGGCAACTATGTTTCATCTTCTTCAATTTCTTCTAATTTATGCTTCTTGGATGATCCTACTTCCCCTATTTATGAACTCTTTAAAGAAGACTTTGAATCTTTCCTTTTGTATGTCTTTTCAAACTGTTGTGGAGTTTGTGTGATTGGGGACTTTGTTGATTGGTCAGTTGCTTTACCATGGATCTATAGAATGTTTAGAACATCTTGCCAACTGTCTTGGTTTGCCAATATCTCCAATTTCCCTTTTTGTTGATGTTGATAAGGACTTTTCCCATGTGAAATTATTTTTGATAAAATTATGCCATGAGGGTCATAATTCCATGGTTCTCCTTGTTGTAATACTAGATATGAAAGCATCTTTGTTGTAACCTATAGTGTTGACCTAGTATTCACAATGAAAGGACCTAATTCCTTCTTTAATTTAAAAGTCACCTTATTCTTATTAGGCACAAAATGAATTTCATCAAAGTTCAATCTTTGCCTAACATATTCAAGAGCAAAAATTTCGAGAGTCATAAAAACAGGCAAGCGAAATGGAGCAAGTTGACAACCATAAATCCTGATTTCAGTGTAAGGTTCAAAGACATACTAGTCTCCCATTCTTTTGTCTAGTCTTAATTGCAACAATGTTTTGCACTCAGGAAAGATTCTAGGGGGATCTTGATTATGTATGATTAGGTAAGCTTTGGACATAAACTGATCCACATATTGTGAAAATTCAACATTCAAAGGATTCTTAATAATAACAAAAGTCCAATGAGAAATTGAGGTAGGATTACCAATATCATGTTAAACTTTTAACCCTGGATGCATGAAATGAAAAACTTGTGTGAACAGAAAGAGATGAACTAGGTAAGACTAGTATCTGAATCTTCTGAGAGTCTCGAATTTGGAAATATGGTAATGAAATTGATATGCTATAATAATAATTAGTGGAGAAATAATAATAAATAATAATAAATTCAAATGTTACCTATTTTCATCGATTGATGTGACATTGGACACATTTCGGCTCAATGTCTAATGTGTGAGGGGGGTTGAGCATGATTAAGCTAACCACATATCCCAGGGGCCACAATCGACAAATGGGTGCCACATTGAAAGAAGTTTAACCATGGTGTATTTTTGCACCCCCCTCCCTTGGGATAAACGTCGAGCACATGGGGGGGTCGTAATTCACTATGAGTTGTTGATCTCACAATCTGGGCGTGATCAATCTACAAGAAATAAACCACGTTTATTTATATGAAAACTATATAATAACTAAAATATTAAGTCTATATTGTTTAAATGAAATCTATACTTTATTAAAACTTAAATGGAGTTCAAACTATGTAATAAAGGTTTATAAGTAAACCTTAGTTTTGTTTTTTTTTTAAACTATTCTAAACGAAGTTTTATTGAATTCAACCTAATCTATTTTTTTAATTTGTTTATTATTATTATTGTTTTATATGTTTTTATTTATTTTTTACAAGACCAAAATGTTTTATTATTCCTAACTTATAAGTCATAACATTTCCAAATTTATAAAATTTAGACTATGTTACAACACTTGTGATTCATAGTTTTCCATTTTCCAATTGTATAGTTTAGTATCCAAGTTTTGGCCTATTGAAAATGGAGACTTGAGTAATATTTATCCTTCATCATTGGGTTCTATGCTACCCTTCTTCTCATTCATGACTTTATCCCATGTTTCGACCCAAGGTTTTCCTTCCTTTGGATCCAGGAGGATTATTATTTTTCTGCCACTTCCTTTTAATTTGATTCTATCTCTTTCAAGGGAGATTGTGTCCCTCGTGTTCCATCCCCACAGTCATCTGACTAATGTAGGGTAGGTGGGGATGCCTTCAGCCAGGTGATTACTTCAAAGTCGACTCTCATCGCGATTCCCATTATAGATGTTATTACACTTTTCAATGTACCAATTGTCTCAAAAAACCTCTGGTTTGCTAAATTCAGAAAATTCATTGTAGGTTGCAGAGGTGGATTCCCAAGTCGAACCCATGTTTCTCTTGGAAGAATATTTATTTGGGACCTGAAGTCGACTATGACTTGTTTAATCAAGTTTTCGTTGATTTCAAGATTGACTTGAGGGTCAAAGTCGTGTGTTTTTTCTTCCTATGATAACCGGCGTATACTTTTAATTGGTATTTTGTATTCTTTGTATTTTCTCAAGATGCTCATTAGATCAATCAATCAACCGACTGATTTTTTCTATTTCAGTAGTTGTAGAAATTCATCTCGCGCAATTTCTTAGATATTGTCATGTCTTCCCTTATTGGTTTTGTCCTGGTTGATGATTCTAAAGAATTTCATTTCTTCCCTCATTAGTTTGTCTTCATATTCTGGGTCGAGATATGTATTTCAGCCACCCTTTTTTTGATTTGGTGTTTCATAAAAAATTCCCTCGGCAACTCCCAAGCGTGTTACTAACTTACTACATGGAGGTTCTTTGAATTCAAAATATCCTTTTTTGGCACTATGTGTAAGAGATTTACATTTCTTTTGTTCATTACTTTTTCAAATACTATTGGACATTATTCAAGTGAGTGGTCTCCAACTCCACAAATGTTATAGAAATTGAGATCGATTCTGCCTTTGATTGGAAAATATGGACTGATGTGGTCGTCCTTCCAACAATTGAAGCAATAATGTCATCCTAGATCTCGTCCACTGCCGAATTCTCCTCTTCCTCCTCATCCACGACCTTGGTATCCTCCTCGACCTCATCCTCTACCAAATTTTCCTCGTCCTCCTCATCCACGGCCTTGGTAGCCTCCTCAACGTTGACCTATGTATCCATTTCCACCTTGATCAAAATTTTGGTCGACTATCTATGTGTGATACACTGAGTGAATGGTTGTTCAGTTTTTTCCAATCAACCAGTATCCTCCTCAACGTTGACCTATGTATCCATTTCCACCTTGATCGAAATTTTGGTCGACTATCTATGTGTGATACACTGAGTGAATGGTTGTTCAGTTTTTTCCAATCAACCAACATTATTGAGTTGAGTGATTATTCTCCTCGCATATGTGACACCACTTTGGACACACATTTCTCAGATTGTGTGGGTAGTCCCTTGTAGCATGATTTGTTACTCATTAAAATATATCAAAGAACCTTTCAATATGAATTCGATGGACTGCAAGGTCTAGGGCATCACTAGATTTGCAATAATATTTTGTGTGGCCTTTGTTGGAAAATATTGTAAACCATAGTTCATTGTGGGAGATTGACATGTTCTTAATTAATTGTTGTAATTACACAAGTTTTTCTTCTAGTAGTTTTTCAATCACTGATGAAGTCAAAGTGCCTTCTTCATCTATTTCTATTTGTTGTGCTTTTCTTGAGATTTCTTCACATGTGAAGAGATTGTGCATACATAGTGGTACTCTAATATTTTCCAATATGCCTTTTATGTACCATTATACAAGGAGTTTCTCATTGATTGCATAGGGAATTTGGATTAAAAGGTATTTGAACCTTTTATCGTACTCATAGATAGTTTCACTTGGGTTCTACTTGATTTGTTTCAATTTTTGAGCCGCCAGGTGACTGATGTCTTGCATCTTAAAAAATGTGATGAAATGTTTCTCTATTTATGACTTCATGCATTGTTGATTCAAGATTGAAGCACCACACCGAGTAATTCATAAACCAAGTAAGGGATCAAGATTCAAGATTGAAGAACCACACCGAATAGTGCCAATTGTTTATCTTGATTTGTTATGTCGACTACATCCCAAAATTTTCACAAACAAACCAATTTCATTTGGGATCCTCACCTCCTTCATAGATTGGGATGTGGTTGAGCCCCATTACAAATTTCTTAGATTTTGTCAAGGTTGTGACTATTGCGAGGATTTGTGTCGAAGTCGAATGAGAATTCAAGCTATTTTCTTGTTTCAAAGTCGGACTATTTGACTCAAATGATATGATTTGTTGTTAGTCTTCAAGAGGGATTTATTCAATTTATAATGACACTTGTTCTTTTCTTGGAGTTGGGACATATGTATGAAAATATGTGTCTATATACTCAATGAATCGTCCTCTGTAGGGCCGCATTGATTCATTTTCATTGTTTGTTGAATTTAAGTCTTCTAATAATAAATTCGGTCGGGGGGGAGTCTGTGACGTCTCTTACATGAATTGCAATATATTCTTGTTGATTTTCTTGTTATTAAATGAGAACTGTGTCTCTTATCTGACCAACATTTTCATTTCGGCACCACACCCTTGGTGATTGTGTATCCATGTGAAGTCTTTGGTAGAAGAAGTATGCAATATGTGGGATGGGACTTCTTGTAGGATAAAGTCAAACCACGGGTCCCAAATCATCGATATCCATATCGACTTGGTCGTCTGCTTTCTGGGTGCCACCAACTGCCATACTCAATTGCAAGCTTCTCCTCCTCCCAGGAACCGTTCGGGTGTTCTCAAGGGATTCTCCAATGATCTTTCATTCCTGGATATTTTTTCTATGAGATTTTAGGGGATCCTTCTTGTTTCGTAACTCTTCTCACCTATTTTGTCTCTTATCCCACTCTAGTTTTTGTATGTCCATTGAAGGTTTGTGGGTCTGTGTTCGATGTTCAGACTTCTCACTTGAATAAGTTATCTTCCTTTGGACTTCTGACATTTTTTACTTGGGTGTGCTTTGACTTCGACTTCAAATTTATACCATTTCATGGATCATCCAACCCCCTGGCGTTGACCCAAATTTCTCATGGTCGACAATGTTCATCGTTTCTTTTATGCTCATTTCTTCAAGGAGTATTCCCAAGGTTCTATGGTATCTTTGCAGTTATATTCCAAGAAAAATTCCCACTCATCTTGTTTATCTTTCCAATTAGAGTTTGGAGGAGGGTTTTTCAAGAGGGTTTGGTACTCAATGATGTCACATGCTCCTTTGTCTAGGAGAAATTTGTGAAGTAACAACAAAATAGTACAAAGAAACCCATCATGAAGTTTTGTATAAAATTTATTCTTGATGGTTTGGACTAACTCTTTATCTTGGATTGTGTGTTCTTCAATGTAGTCTTGCACGGTCCTCTCGAATCACTTGTTTAAGATTTTTCTTCCTCTTTTTATGATTTTATACATCAATTTCTCATCGCAAGTTAGTATGTGCATTAGAATGGTTGAGATATTTGTAAAGTTCCTATGGAATAGATTCCAAAAATAATTTGTGTGTATCCAAGAGGAACTGAGTGTGGGCTTTTGTTAGTGTCATTTGACTTCTTCTTGCATAGTTTCTGATATAGTTGGTGATTTTACACTCCCACCATTCA
Source organism: Picea abies (assembly GCA_900067695.1). Lineage (NCBI taxonomy): Eukaryota > Viridiplantae > Streptophyta > Pinopsida > Pinales > Pinaceae > Picea > Picea abies. The sequence continues at coordinate 11,108 of CBVK0100247881.1, forward strand.
CATATGTCTTCCAAAGTTAACATCTATGTGCCTTTGTTATGCATGCTCAAGTTCAAAACTACCAGTGAAAGAACCAATGTTGTAGTCTGAGGGAAAGTATGAGAAGCGTTACTGGTAGATCCTTACATAGAGAAACACAAACACTACCACACCATATAGATAGATATATAGAAACACATAAATACATGAGAGGTGAGAGAGAGAACCATCAAAGAATTTTATTATATTCAGAACAACCTCTTCTTTCATTTCATTAGATAGTCATGTATATATGTGTGATATTTTGTTACCAGACGGTTACATTCCTTAATGGTTTAGTCAGTCAAATATAACTTCCTATCTGACCTACTCTCCTAACTGACTATTGTAGTTGACTTGGCTGGTCAGCTGATTGGTCTAGTTGGTGAGGTTGACTAGCCCCTACAACACCTTTAAATATGGTTGATATTACATTCAAAAGTTCATCAAGCCTAATTGAGATGGAAATATTCTTTGAGTATTTTAATATGAAATAAGTTGAATCCCATAGTGGCTTTGATCCTAAAGGTGTTTTCACCTCTCATATGGTTTCAATCGACTATGCCTCAGTTTTTAATAGGTTGGAATAAATTACATAAGGAGGTGATAATAGCAAGGAAACTCACATTGAAGCTAAGGTGATGGCCACCCCAAGAAAAACTACTCCCAAAAAGAATAATCAAGCCACCCATGAAGATGCACATACAAGGGAAAGTTAAAATTTTGGTGCAATAGAGGTTCCTCTCCTAGAGGGAAACAAGAAAACACAACATAGACAAAGAGGAATATCCATAGCCAGTGGCGAAGGTGGTGTAGTTCATCACTCCCATAAGTGTTCCTCTTCAAGCCACAAGAATCAAGAAGTTAATATTGGAAAAAGAGATAATAATGAGGGATGTGCGGGTGATGGAGACGATGGGGATCCCCCTTGATATTATTTGGAGATAACACATGTTTTTACTCATTTTCCCAAGAGAAAGATAAATCAAAATGAAGGAAATACTCAATACTCCATAGGTTTGGAAACAAAGGTGACTCACATGGAAATCGATGAGGTCAATGATGTGCCCGCATGGGCCACAGTACAAATATAAGAGAGTAAATTAATAGAAGAGGATTTATCCCTAGATGGGCCAACAATATTTTAGTAAGAGTCTGTGATTCTTCACCATACCAAATATGATAAAAAAGACAAGAAGATACAAATTGAAAAGGTCAATCCAAAGGATAAAAGAGTGACATAAAAGTGGAGCTCTAAAATTTAATTCAAAGGTCTAAGTCCCTCATGGGTCCTTAGGTTTCATCAAGCCATGGGTGAGGAATTATCCCACTTAACAATAGAAAAAGAGTTATATAATGCTAGATTGAAGAAGAGGATAAGGAAACTCAAATATGCCCTTATCCAGAAGGAATTATTCACAAAGTCCTTATCTATGATAGTCCTGAATGGATTTCCAGAACAAGTGATTAGATCGAGCTATAAGATCACTAGGGTTACTAAAATATTGATGGGTGCCAAGAAATATGTTGTTGAAAAAATTAATAAAACACTTGGAATTATCATGGAATCTATGGAAATTGCTATAGAGGCAAGTGTTATGGCGGGAAGAGTCTATTCACTTAAGGAATTATTGCAAAAGAACATTCAAGTTGATGAACATTTTTATAAAAATGTAGTAAGTACTTTCATTACAAGAATATCAAACATGGACAAGCTTACAATATGGAAACATGATTTCCCTTTTAAAAATAGATTGAAGCAAATACAAGTTAGCTAGCTTGGAAGGATTGATACCCTCTGAAAATTGATCGCCACTTGCGATGCTCTTGAAGGAAGGATAAGTTCATTGTTTCTCGCGGTGACAAATATCATCAAGGAACTTGAAGGCACACCCTTAATAAGGGATTTGATGTTATTGACAAGAAATCAAATGGAATATAAGCTAGGTATATTAGGCGTCACAGGGGGAACATAATTTGTTAACATCACAAACTTTCCAAAAGATGAGATCTAATGTTGGTTGGTTAGTTTCATGAACGAGAATGAAGACCGAGTGTTTATTGCACAAAAATGGCACAACACATTGAAGATTATTGACTATGAGTTGTTTGTGGTTAGATTTAAACAAGATATAACCATAACATCATTACGTGAGTATATTCAGGAATGGTTAAAGGGTGCGTTAGAAGCAATAGATAACCCACCTTGATCTTGAATATTAAAGAAACAATTATAAAAATTTGAACAAATGATGTCAATGTTTATTTAAAGGGAAAGAAAAGAAAGCACAAGGCATAACCACTAGCACCCACTTTTAGTTTTGTGAGTGTAATCCTTGTTTGAAGGATTTCCCTCTATTCCCTTCTTTCTTAGTCTAAAACCATCCAGTCTCATTATTTGAATGCTATTGTTTTTTTACAAGACCAATTTTTGACTGCTTCCTATTATCTTCTAGGTCACATCTGCCTAATATATGTTCTACGAGAGCCATGTATTAGTCTATTAAGACAAGCTTATTTCTTATTTTTGCATTTTAAAAGTATCACGAGTATTATGTAGTGTTTATTGTGCACACATTTTATTTGATCTTGAACAACTAATTTATACTTATTATTTAAACTCTGTAGAGAACTCACAACTTTTGTGGTTTTTGACTTTTATTTGAACATGAAATCTCAAGAATTATTTTCCTTTACATCCTTATGGTATGAATGTCACAAATTAATTTAAGGTTCTTTGAAAATTAGCATCTTTATTTCTTTGTATTTTGTTTCTATTGCTTCAAATGTATTTCTTTCTCTTGCTATGGTATGGGAAATAATTATGGTGGAATAGAAGAAATGGATTTTTCTTTCTTCATGATCATTTTTTTTTCCCTTGGTATGTTCATGGCATGTTCTACTTGCGGGAATTAAAATGTTTGATGAATGAAAAATATGTTGTTCAGAAATATTGATATAATTGTTATCTAAGTGAGAAACAAAGGAGTACCACCTTTATAAAAAAAAAGGTATCTCTAACTTTCCATGAGAATGCCCTATAAGGTTGTCTCATGTCCTTAACAAAAAAAGAGATCAACAACTCTTTTTTTATTTTCTAATAACTAGTCTTCATTTGATATAAGGAAATAGGTTAACAACCTGAGACCTTCCTTAGAAGTAAGGAAATAGGTTAATGACCCAAGACCTAGATACATATAGAAAAAGTGGAAGTTTGTCCCCTTACATGTCAGGCCTTGAGATTTTATCAATAGAGACTAAGCTAGCAACATTGAGTATTGTAGAATTTTTCTTGCTATGATATGTGTGTGTGTGTTAGAAAAACAGGATCGTGGAGCAATAAAATAAAACAAATGTGGAA
>CBVK0100247882.1:0-15487 GCA_900067695.1 Picea abies
ATGTTAAACCATGGTTGGTGTGATTAGCCATTGGGACCCAAAAAAAGGTGGCAAAGGTCATACCAGCCTGTGAATTCATCATGGGTGGATTGCCCACCCGAGCGACCCTTAACATACTTCCCCTATGATCTTATCAATTGTTGATTGGTATGGATTGGTTGGCTGCTTATAAAACTAAATTGGATTATTATCATAAAACTTTATAATGTGTAAATGAAGAAGGGAGAAAAATGACCCTCCAAGGAATTCAGAAGCCTGTCTTAGTAAGACAAATATCATCCCTTCAAATGAAAAAGTATTGCAGAAAGGGGTGTTCATCATATGCCATACAGGTACTAGAATCTATTGAGAATGACAAACCAAACATAGAGGACCACCCCATATTAAGAGAATACAAGGACGTGTTCCCAGAAGAGGTACCAGGTCTACCTCCGAGAAGGGATATCGACTTCTTGATAGAACTTACACCAGGAGCGATACCAACATCTAGAACACCATATAGAATGAGCATGCCAAAGATGGTTGAGATCAAGCTACAACTAAAGGAGATGATGGAAAAAGGCTACATCCGACCCAGTGTATCTTCATGGGGAGAGCCCGTCTTGTTTTTGAAAAATAATGATGGCACACTCCGATTATTCATAGATTACAGACAACTCAATAAGACAACCATAAATAACAAGTACCCCTTACTAAGAATTAATGACCTGTTTGACGAATCGCGCCATCAGAGATGTGTATAAGAGACAGACCATAAATAACAAGTACCCCTTACTAAGAATTAATGACCTGTTTGACGAATTGGGAGGTGTTTCCATCTTCTCTAATATCAAATTAAGGTCTGGATACCACCAAGTCCAGATTAAGGAATAAGACATAAACAAAACAACCTTTAGGATGAGGTATGGTCACTATGAATTTGTGGTGGTGCCATTTGGGTTAACCAATGCCCCCACCACTTTTATGTGCTTGATGAGTAATGTACTCAACAAATTCCTGGACAAATTTGTATTGGTTTTCATTGATGATATCCTAATATACTCCAAGAATAGGGAGGTGCATGAAGAACATCTTAGAATCGTACTTCAAGTACTAAGAGAGCATCATCTCTACGCTAAGTTTAGAAAGTGCGATTTATTTTAGAAGCAAGTCCATTACTTAGGCCATGTCATATCTAAGGAAGGGGTTGCAGTAGACCCCAACAAGATTAGATCTATTATGGAATGGCCTACCCTGAAGGATGTATCTGATATTAGATCCTTCACAAGATTAGCAGGATACTATAGAAGGTTCCTAAAAGGGTTTTCCAAGATTGGTTGTCCAATCATTGCCCTTCGAAAAAATGGGATTAAATTCATTTGGACATTAAAATGTGAAGAAATATTTCAGGAACTAAAATACCTCCTGACCCATGCACCCCTATACTCGGATAATGATTTCCTCGTGTGTACAAATGCCTGTAAGGAAGGACTCGGAGGAGTCATTATGAAAGAGGGACGTGTACTTTGCTACGCGTCCAGGAAATTAAATGAGCATAAGATCAATTATGTGACCCATGACCTAGAGTTGGCTTCCATAGTACATGATTTAAAAATGTGGAGGCACTACCTCCTGGGTAGGAGATTTTTGCTTATGATAGACCATTGTGGATTGAGACACCTGTTTGATCAACCAAAACTCAATGCCAGGCAAGCTAGGTGGATGGATCTCCTAAGTGAATTCGATTTTGAAATCAAACACATAAAAGGAAAGGAAAATAGGGTGGTTGATGCCCTTAGCAGAAGTATAAAAATGATTCATCTAGCAACAATAAGCACCTATGAAACAGATGTCAAGTAAAGAGTCAGAAATTCACAAGAGACAGATGTATTCTTCAAGACCGTGACTTCATACCTAAGGAAAGAGCCTACAGGGCTAAAGTATGAAGGCTACCAGATTCTCGAGGAAGGGATGGTGACTTACAAAAACAGATTGTATATTCCAAACTGTGATGACTTGAAGAGGTTCAAAATGGATGAAATACATAAGATACCATACACTGGTCACCCAGGATATTAGAAGATGATCACAACCACTAGGAAACAATTCTATTGGCCTGGATTGAAGAAAGACATAGCTAAATATTTATCTAAGTGCCTAGAATGCTAGCAAGTTAAGGCAGAACACCGACATCCAGCAAGATTGTTACAACCCCTATCGATCCAAGAATGGAAATGGGAAACCATATCCATGGACTTCATCACTGGATTACCAAATTCGACCAAGAAAAATGAAGCCATCATGGTTTTGGTGGAAAAACTGAGTAAGTATGCTCATTTCGTTCCTGTCAAATCAACTTGCAAGGACATAGATATTGCAAACATCTTCATGAAGGAGATATTTATACTAGATGGCATGCCCAAGGAAATTGTATCTGACTAAGATACCAAATTCACTTCAAGCTTTTGGAAATCCCTAATGGCTGGTTTTGAGACAAAATTGTTGTTAAACACATCTTATCACCCTCAAACTAATGGACAGATAGAAAGAGTGAACCAAATAGTAGAATACATACTAAGGATGCATGTAATGCATCAACCTAAGAAGTGGGAAGACTACCTACCATTGGTAGAGTTTTCCTACAAAAACGGTTATCAAGAATCCTTGAAGATGAGCCTGTTTGAAGCCCTCTATGGTAGACAATGCAAGATTCCAATCAGCGGGAGTAACCCAGTGGATAGAATTACAATCAGACCCGACATGCTGAAAGAAATGGAACAACAAGTGGTTCAGATAAGACAAAATCCTCTATGGTAGACAATGCAAGATTCCAATCAGCGGGAGTAACCCAGTGGATAGAATTACAATCAGACCCGACATGCTGAAAGAAATGGAACAACAAGTGGTTCAGATAAGACAAAATCTGAAGATTGCTCAGGATCGACAGAAAAGTTACGGCGACAGAAAGAGGACTCCCAGAGAGTTCAAGATCGGAGACCATGTTTATCTCAGAGTTAGACCTAGGAATAGTTCCCTGAGAATGGGAGCCTATGCCAAATTGGCACCTCAATATTGTGGACCCTTTGAAGTCTTAGATAGAGTGGGACCTGTAGCCTATAGACTAGCACTCCCTCCCATTGTAAACGCACATAATGTTTTTCATGTTTCATTATTGAAGAAATATGTACATGATGCTAATCATATAATTGACTGGTCTGTGATCCAAATGGAGCTAGAGGGAGAATTCCTACTAGAACCCCAATGCATATTAGACAGGAAGGAAACCTCACTTAGGAACTAAACCATTTCACATGTCAAGGTGCAGTGGAAACACTTTGGACCAGATGAGGCTATGTGGGTAATGGAGGATGCCATGAGATAGGCATATCCGATTTTGTTTACTCCTATACATACATGTCATGTTGATAGATAGAACATCGAGGACGACGTTCCTTTAAGGGGGAGGGAATTGTAACACCTTGTTTCCCCCATTCTGTAAATATAACTATATTGGCCAAGGAACTATGGAAAACCTAAAAGTGTGAATGTTTGATTTGATGGACCTCTGTACAAAAGGTCGATGAATGTGAATTTTGTTATTTTAATAGAAAATGGTTACATGCTGCATGAATGCTAAAAGATGGGATGTGCTAAGACAAAAACATGAATGCTATGAAAGGTGGCGGAGGGGACCTAGAATGGTTGCTTTAACCTCCACCGAACCAGTACCATGCTGGAATTAATTGCTCAGATCAGAACAACCCTATGACCCATGAATGAATTACAGTCGGGCTAGTAGGTGGGAATACCTCCTCAAGAGTTAATGAGGGGATGGGGAATACCTCCCATCCGTAAGGCTTCCAGACCTGACCACGGACTGGGAATTCGAGCCACACACAATATTGTTGAGGAAGGAAAGGAAGGAAGTGTGGTGGGCAAAGGAGGACCTGCGGAAAAATGCAGAGACAAGAGAGGAAATTCTCGGGTCCGAGGAAGGACTGAAAGAGGAGCAATGAGTTATGATCACAGAAAATATAGATTGAGCTAGGAGAAGGAGAGTAATCTTCGTCCTTATCTATTTTTGTATTGGGAGAAGTAGATTAACCTTTGTCCCTAACTTCCGTTGAGCTGGAAGTAAGAGATTAAATCTCAAAGCATCGTGGCTTAAGATCGGGGGTGACCAATGATAAATCCATTGGGAGTGACTGAGCCTATGGTTGGGTGGAAACGAGGACCCCTTTCAGCAATCGCATCATGCTCTATGGTTCTAATAAGTGTTTTCTTTCCTTATGATTTGAATTGTAAATAATGGATGCATGCGAGTATTTACATGTCTATAAAGGGTTCTTTCTCTGTAATAAATGATAAAGTTATGAGTATGCATTCATTCCCTTGAGAACCTATATTTCAGTTTTATTTTCCATATGCCCTAGTTTAATCACTCAAAGGTGCTTTCCCCAGGAATTTTCATCACCGTTCCGAAGTCGAAGAAAGCCTCTGTGCATAGCTACCATTTGGTAACCTCACAAGTTACTTGCCTTTATTCATATCTTAAAGCTCTATGAGTTGGGAAGGTGTTCCCTTCAGACTAGTAGTCTAGGAGACTCTGAACTAGCACCTATTCCCTTAACCAAAAACCCGACTAAAAGAAGGGATCATATCCCAAGAGTTATATGAATATCCATGTAACCTGGATCTAGGAACCTGGGAGCTCAAGGCTCTGAGATGTCAAATTGCACAATAGTCAAGTTGAATCCCACAATTGCTATGAACCATCAATCTATGAATGAAGATCGAGGGTGGGGAATCACTATGGAGCATGAAGGTGAAAATAGCGGACATGCTAGTTCAGGGCCCACAATTAACCCTTGTCGTTGATCTCGATGGGATAGAATATCAACAATCCTGGTTAGACTAGAATCGAGAGAGCACTTTCCAGATTGTGGAGGTTGAACTCTCTCGTAAAGATCATGCATGTTGGGGCCCCACAATTTTTTTGAACCGTCGATCATCGTTGATATTCGATCTGAGTTTGAACTGATCCTTGAACACAAGGATCATGTGGGACGAAAAAATATTCAAGGAGATTAATATTAGAAGAGATAGAGCTTTCAGGAGCGCATATGAAATCTAGGAGACGAGCCCGTAGGAGGAGAAAAGGTCGAATCANGAAATATTCAAGGAGATTAATATTAGAAGAGATAGAGCTTTCAGGAGCGCATATGAAATCTAGGAGACGAGCCCGTAGGAGGAGAAAAGGTCGAATACTTCGAGCACTTAGAAAATCTTCTAAGTCGGAGCAAGTCAGAAGCTCAGAAGGAGGAGCGACAATGGCCATTAGATCACAGTGCAAAGGTTTAAAAACCATATGATCAGAGCAAGGTGCACGAGAGCTAGTGTTCCGCACACGCAGGAGAGAGAACTTACCAAGGTTTGAGACTTGAGATTTCTGAAGCCTGGAGTGAATCTGAATCGTCATATCGTCCGAAGTAAATCTCAGGCGTCAGATCACCCAAAGTGAATATGAGCCGTTGGAGTTCAGTAGAGATGTGGCGTAGATCTATGAGTTCCGGGTAAAGTCCTGAAGTAATTCATAGCTGTCAAATCCAAAGGGAAACATGATGACAGATCGCAGAATTTGGAGAAATCACCTCGAGAGTTTTAGATTGAGATTTGAAAATCCCAAAGCCCGAAACAATGAAGTGTCGAAGGGCCAAAATAGATCTGGACTGTCAGATCCAGAGGACAGGTGGCATGAATCTGTGGATTCTAGGTAAATACCCAAAGTAATCCTTGATCGTCAGATCAAGTGGACATGTGTCAGTGGATTATAACCTTCAGATAAAAGACAATGGGAAAAGGGGTGAATTTTGATATTTGAGATCTCAGAATTTTGGAGACCTGAAGGAGATCTCAACCATTGATCGAGAAGAGGGCCATAGGACCATTGATATAGTTGAAAGATGAAACACCTGAAGTAGAAGCACGACCATTGATTTAGGAGGAAAGGTGTCCATAGATCGTCAACTCCGGAAGATTGATGTATGGAGGAAAGCAGGTTTTGAAATTTGAAAAGTCTGAAGTCCGGAATTACGAAGGAGATCACATCCATTGATTTAGTAGGGGAATATTTGGTCTGTGGATTTGAAAATGGAAGATCTAAACCATCAGTTTCGAAAGTACCATCAATATCGCGAGATCGACGGTCCCATAGAATTGTGGGTATCGAAGGTGCGCGAAATTTAAAAAGTTGAGGGCGGGACGCAATCCAAACCCCGGTTTTGGAGAAAGGACACATGGAGGCTCGAGAATAATTGTGGGCCGAAAAGTAGTTTGGTTTCAAATCACCTTTGGTCGTGCCCACAATTGTGTGTTTTCATGAGGTCATATCCCAATGTCACATCCTAGGAGGGGCCAAGAAAAAAGGGGCTAATTCCAACTCCAAGTCTTCGCTGAAGCACAAAGGAGAAGGTCGCGGGTATCATAAGACCTGCACCAGAATCCGGAAGGGCCTTTGTTTGATTAGGAGGTGAGACTATCAGGTCTCAAAGTCTTGTTTGATTTATAAAATAAAAGAATCTTGATCGGAGGGTCGGTCTGAGTCTCGTACTTCCCAAATTAGCAATCGTAGAGGGAAAGGATCTGTTCTTGTAAGGAGGACAATTTTTTTTATTTATTCCCCATCGTGGGTGTGTTACAAATTTGGTTTTGGATTGTCATGCCTTGGGTAAAGGTACTAAAGTATTCCTCATGTAAGAGAGAATACCATTAGCCTTTACCAACAAAAAAATCTTTAAGAGGCACTTAGGAAAATCCTCCTATGAAAAATAAATGATGGCTATCTTGTATGCTAAGGATATTTGGCATATCTACTTGCTTGGGAAAAATTTCTAGATTGAAATTGATCATTGTATCTTGAAATAATTCATATAGCAAAAAAATGGGTGACCAAAATGTTGAGCTATGATTATGAGATCATTTATAATAAGGGCAAGGAGAATGTGGTAGAAGATGCTCTCTCCTCTTTTCACTTTCCTTCATGTAGCCAATTGTTTGAATGAGATCCACTAGGAATTATTCATAGGTCCTAATATTTCCCACATGATCCAAAAACTTCAAATGGCACCCCATGCATCTCAGGGCTACACTTAGCACAATGAAGAAATTTTCAATAAAGGGCATATGTATTTGAGAAAATAGTCCACCTTTAAATCAAAAGTGTTATTTGAACTCCATGTATATCCAATAGTAGGTCATTCTATATTTCATAAAACATATGAATCGATCAAATGTTCAATTTTTTGGGAAGGCATGGAGAAGGACATCCACACTTTTATGGTAGAATGAGATCTTTTATGGTAGGAATAAATAGTGAAAAATCCATGTGAACTACAACCTTTACCTATTATGGCAGTTGTATGGATTGACATTTATATGGACTTCAATGTCAAGTGAGATATGGATGCCACTTGTTGCACAAAACTAGGAAGGTGATCATAGTGCATGATACATCCAAAATACAATTTTCCATATCAAACTAGGGACATTTGTCATCTGGGGTTCAATGTAGTTCCTTCGATCAATACTTGGCACATTAGCAGTACCTAATGCTAATGCAATTTAGAGAGGTCCTTCTTCCCAATAATATTCTAGTGAGCATAATCGATTCTATAATCGGTTCTTTCAAATGCGAATTCGGGTACATGTTTGGAAGATGCTTTCTAAATGATCTTCCTTCTTTCCATTAGCTCTTCATCACTTTGATAGTGTCATTTTTTATTTCAAATACCTATATGAAACCTTTGTCCATAATGATCCTAAGTGATGGGAGATTGTACATGTATTTGACATTGTGAGGATACTATGAACCAATTCACATTCTATTGTTTTAATAAATTGTCCTCTCAATATTTAGTCTTTTAACTAGCCACTAAAATATATTTAGACATGGGAGGATTTCATGCCTTCTTGTAATTCAATTTAAGTAGGATGATTGCACCATATATTTTATGCATGCAAGGTTGATTATATCTTTTATATTCTTCCCTTTCTTATCTTCCTTTCCCTTCATTCTAGGAGGCAATTCTAATGGTAGGATAGCCATTTGGTATGCCCTGAGTATATTCCTAATTTTTTTGTAATATGGTACACCAATGTCAATAGAGGTTTCATTGAAGGATAGGGTATATTTATATGTTTCTAGATGAGTGGCCCCCTTCTTATTAGACCTATTTCCCTTTTGTGGACTCATGATTTCCCTGTCATAGACACCAAACATGTAATTGTTAAATATTACCTTAAAAATAAAATACATGCAATTACAATATACCAAAGGATAGAGTGATTGTAAAGTACTTATAAAAATTCCTAATGTATACAATGAACATAACATATAAACTTGAAACTACATCTTGGCCTTTGGTTGTTGTACAAGTATTAATAGATTAGGAAATATTTGGTGTGCTCAATCACAATTGCATACATGTGAATGAATAAGTGGGTGTCTCTATGCATTCAAATAAAATTCACACATTTCCAAAAGAAGGATTATAGTGCTCAAATATGCCAATAAGTCTATCATCATGGTTTTGGTTGATCTCCTTTCCAAATATGCTCATTTTTGTGCGCTACAACACCCCTTTAAAGCTTCTATAGTGACTCGATTATTCATGGAGAATATATTTAAAATTCACGGTATGCCACAATATATTGTAATGGGCCATTATCCCACTTTCACTAGAAATTTATGGCAAGAACTATTTAGGATCCAAGGCACTCAATTGCATAAGATCACTTCTTTCACTCCTATAATGATAGTTAAAATGAAGTTGTCAACAAGTGTTTAGAAGCATATTTGAGGTTCCTTACTTCAAAATTCTAGTTCCAATGGGTTCAATGGTTACCCTTAGTAGAAGTACAATACAACTTATCATGGTTCCACTCAAATGACCCCCTTCCAAGTTGGTTATGGCCCAAAGTCCCCATCAGTACTATCCTACTTAAAAAGTGTCTCTAAGGTACAAAAGGTTGAAAAAACCCTCTGATATAGGTGGATACCGGTGGCCACCCACCTATTCCACTAATTCATAATGCTTCCACATCTTAGTAGTTTTTCTACAGTTTTTTGGGGCCCAAAATTTTGGGGCCATTTTGAGGCCCTAAATGACATTTGTTTTGCGTGGTTTCACCCAATAGATGGTTAGAGACATGTTTTTACACCATTTAGAATATGTATTTCTCAATTATACCTTTCCGACAGGCCATTGAGCACCCCAAATAGAGATCAGATGCAAAATTTACACTCCCAGGAAATTGACGTATCAACTAACCACATCGGGGCCCACAAACCTTTTGTTGTTCCATATTCTGTGGTTATGGTTTTGTATTTTTAGGGTTTTCTCATTGATCCTTTATGTTAAAATGAATTTTCATCCTCTTTGTAATAAAATTCTTGCAAATGAGCGTAGCCGACACATCTCTCTCCTCAGGGATAAGCTACCACCATTCTAGCTAGTTTGTGTTCTTTGCATTTTACAGTATTTTGTATTCCATTCATTAATAGAATCTGGGTTTCACTATATTTCTATTTTCTTTGATATATTTTCATTTGTATCTCATTTTATTCTCAATATAATTTGGATCAATGGTATTAGAGAAATCTGCTCCTTGTTATTTCTTGGTGCATGTCCCCGACGAGCTCAAGGTATCGAGAGTTGTATCTCAAGCTAGTTTCACTTAGGGATGACCGCTCTCGCTGGCCCAATAAGCCTCCCATGGAAAAATAAAAGAGAGATGACTAAGTAGGAGATCCTATCCAGATGTTTCTCAAGGAATCCCTCACATGAAAAAGGGATGAGATGATGGACAATTTCTCCCAGATCCTTCGACGATTGCCAACAACAATGGAGGCACCTTCAACTAGTAGTCACTCTATAGGTGCGGCACCCTTCAAGGTACATGTTAAGTTTTATATTCCTTTATTTGAAGGATAGATAGATGCCAAAACTTTGGAAAAATGGTTAAGTCTACTAGAGGTTTATTTCTCTATCCAAAATTTTCCCAATAGTGAAAAAATCACCTTCGTGCTTCTTAATGCCCTTCCCCATGTCAGATATTGGTGGGAAACTTACTGTGAGAAACATGTTGGAGATGAGTCTGCAATTTTTGGGCTAGAACCCACTTGGGAGGATTTTTTTTATGCCCTCAAGGAGTAAGGCTACCCTATTGGAAACTAAGATGACCAGTACACGAGATGGACAACTCTGCATCAAGAGAGAGACTAGATAGTGTTGGAGTACACCAACATATTCCATACCTTAAGAAAAAAGTTGGGTATTAAAAAATATGAGAGACACCTAGTTATAAAGTATTATAGTGGCCTACATAGGTACATTCAAACACGTATGGAGTTCCTAGACATATCCTCACTGGGAGACACTTACTGATATGTTGTCAAGATCAAGCAAAAGTTCAATAAAACGAATAAGTGGGATTTTAGTTATGCAAACCCATCGCAACAGAAGCACGACAAATATGGCCCTAAATCCCCAAAAAAATACAGAGAAAGGATGAACAACCCCAGGACAACCAACCCAAGCCACAAGAAAAGAATGGTAATAATAATTTGAATAAGGACACTGGAAAGTGGTGCGAGTTCCACAAAATCCCTTGGCACAATAATGATGAATGTCGCTCCAAACAATCATTGTTGGATGAAATGAAAGCATCATAGTCAAATGTCATCTCAGACTTTGATTCAAAACCAGATAAGGAAAAACATATCATTGATGCAGAACCTAGTGTCATCATTGCTACCACGAAGGTATAGCCAGAGGAACCAGAGAAGCCTGGAGAAGGGGAGTGCCTCTTCCACTCACAGATGTAGGTGAAGGGAACCCCATTCCATTTAATTTTTGAAAATGATATATACAAGAACCTAATATAAATATATTTTATCAAGATGTTGAACCTAAAAATGATGCTACACCCTCATCCATAGACCATTGATTGGATTAGCTAGGGAAATACATCTGCATCAACCAACAATGCTACCTACACTATGACATAAAGTCCTTCAAAGATGAGGTATTGTGTTATGTTTCCCTAATTAAAGTTTGTGATGTTATTTTAGTACAACCATAAATGTGGAAGTGTCATGTTGTTTACTAATCTAGGCCCCATAGTGTCATTATTACTTTGGGAGGTCAACTCTGCAGGGTACCATAGGTAGTCCCAACTAATGCATTCTCTTTGATCTCCATGAAGCAATGCATAAAGGTGATCTCTTGGACTAGGAAATTTGTCCTTTTTATGGTCCAATTGGAAGGTGAGCAAAAAATCACTACAACCACCAAAACCTCTGCACAAGGTCTCTCTACACAATAGAAGAAGGTGGAAAAGATAGTAGAAGAACAGAAAGACATATTTTCCTCACCTACTAGGGTTCCCTTGCACTGTTAGATATGTCAACACTCAATTGATTTGACACCCGATGCTCCTCTTCCTAAAAACCTATGTACATGCACTTTGTTTTTGAGAATGAAGAAATCAAACACTATATCCAAGAGCTAATTCTGAAGGGCCACATTAAACCAATCTACTCATCTTGAAGGAGCCCAATTGTTCTCGTACAGACCAAGATTGATACATGGCGATTTTGTGTTGATTACAGATCCCTGAAAAAGATCACATTCAAGAACCGATACCCAATCCCTTGGATTAATGATCTTCTATATCAGCTCAAGGGAACCAAATATTTCACTAATATTGATATGAAGTCATGTTACCACTAGGTGCCAATTGAGTAAATTTATGTATGGAAGACAACCTTCAAGTCTAAAGAAGGTCTCTTCAAGTGAATAGTCATGCATTTCAGCTTGACTAATGCCACAACCACATTCATGCAGATGATGGATGATATATTATGGCCATTCAAAAAATATTTTGATATCTAGATGACATCCTCATATTTAGAAAAAAATAGGAAGAACATTTGAAGCACATTCAACATGTCTTGGGCACCCTGGGACATCACAAGTTATATGCCAATTTGGAGAAGTGTTCCTTCGAAATACAGATAATTCGATATTTAGAACACATTGTGGATGAGTAGAGTGTGCATCTGGATCCATCCAAGATCCAACTCATTCATGATTGGTCGGCCCTGAAGACATTGATCAAACTCTGAAACTTCTTGGGACTCACCAACTTCTATTGAAGGTTTGTGTTAGGACTCTCTCATGTTGCTTGGGCCCTAATCCAGGTGATCAAGGGTGGAGTTAGGCCCAATTTTGTTTGGTACAAGTCACAATAGAAAGAATTCAAGGATTTGAAATTACGCCTCTAATCAGCACCAATCCTTATTCTACCAGACCTGCAACAACCATTTGATATTGAGACATATGCTCAGATTATGCTATTAGTGCATTCCTCACTCAACATGGGTATCTAGTGGCATATCACAATGAAACACTATAATATGTTGTTCACATATACCATACCTATAATAAATATATGTACTTCATTGTGTAGGCATGTAGACAATGGAAATATTAAATTCTTGGAAAGGAAATGATCATGCACACTGATCATAGGCCTCTACAATTCATGCAACATAGGGAAAGTTATAGAATGATCACCACTAGAAGTGGTCCACGTACCTACAAAAATTCCACTTGAACATTAAGTACAAGAAGCAAAATACCAACCATGTTGTAGACTACCTCATTCGACCCCCGGTTGTGGCACTAACAATATTTCTTAACTACTGTGGGCATGAGACCTCCATGTGGCCAAAATTATACAACATTGACTTTGACTCTTCTTCTACCTAACAGACATTGAGTGCAGGAAAACCAGTTCCATACTTTCATCTCCAGGATGGACTATTATGACATTTGATCCATCTCTATGTTCCTTCAAGTGAGCGTGTAGAGATGATTTGGGAATTTCATTATAATCGGGTGATGAGACAATTTGGCATGAAAAAATAGTGGAGGTACTGCAAAATCATTTTTATTGGCCAAACCTTTAACAAAATGTCACTAAGTATATCAGATCCTGCACTACCTATGTCATTTCCAAACCTATCATTGAGAAACATGGGCTATACATCCCTCTTCCTACTCATTATAGGCCTTGGGAGTCCATATCTATGGATTACATGTCCGACCTTCCTTCAACCAAGCATGGTAATGACTGTGTCCTCGTGGTAATTGATCGATTCTCTAAGATGGCAGTTTTTTTCACCCTAAAAGAAGAGTATCACAATTGAGGCCACTGCTAAGCTCTTCTTTGAGAGTGTTTGGGTCCATTTTTGGTTCCCATGGACCATTATTTCAAATTGAGATAGTAGGTTATGTTGACTCGCAAACTCACAACTAGTCACTAGCTTACAAACTGTTGCAAGGCATATATACAAAATCTTATTAATAAATATGACTATTAGGTGGGACCCCTAGTGAGAAAAGGAAAAGAATAATAATGCAATGAATTTGCATACATTCTTAGAAGTTAATGACATCATGTAGTTTCACTTTTGATTTGTTGAAGCATCTTACTGCATCCATGCTCATAATATGCATATGGATGTCAAATTTATGGTGATTGGGAAAAACACAAGTCTAACCATATTATGCTTTCACTAAGTTATAATGGTTTTTTTTGCTACATTATTTAAAAAAAAAAAATTAATGTGACAAACATTTCTTATGGAATATTCAAAGTTTTGTTGTGAATGATAAGTGTTGTCTTTTCACATTTGAAAAGGTGGTTCGATTATATTACAACATTAAACATGTAATGGTATTCAAACTACATGATATAACTTAAATGTTATATAAATATTATCGAGCTCATATATACAGCACTTAGTTATTTCAGATGGGTGGAAACTATGGTTATGTTTGTAATTTTTTTACGTCACAAGATGTATATGGTATATTGTAAAGTGGGTTGTGTTGTTAAATTGATTGGCATTGTTTTAAGAACAATTGAATTTGGTTTAATATGATGGAACTTGGCTGTAATATTTTGAGCCACCAACCTGTGGGAATTTATGCCAGTTGACATGGCGTGTTCTCCTTTGCCTGAGAGGAAAGCTACAATTGGGTGTTGCATTGTAAATTGGTGTCGAGTTGGAGGAGGTTTTACTGTTTGATAGTATTGGAAACATAATGGTTATTGACGTACATTCAATGCACCACTACATTAGTTTTTTCACCCTCAATTCACTTTGGTTTTAGCATTGTGCACCCGAGTTCTTTGGTTTTCTCTATTGTGGCGATGAATTGGTTCACAGAGCTCAAAACCTCATAGTTTTGGTAACATATTTCCTTCATCTTGGTCTTTAAGACACCATTTTGCAATGTTAGGATATTTAGACACTTAGGAGTTAGTTAGAATCTACTTGGGCTAATGTGTCTTTAGGTAAAAATGTGTTTCTTAATGAGTTTCTTTAGTATGCATTAGTATGCATTTGTAGTTAGGAAATATGGTGTATAAGAGACAGCTTTAGTATGCATTAGTATGCATTTGTAGTTAGGAAATATGACGATCACGATATGTTCCCGACATAGAGTGATCCGACGATTCATATTCTCCTCGACCTTAATGACTATTGATCCATGGCTTATTATGAGAAACTCTCTTGTAAAATCTCTTTGTAATCTTTAGTATGAAAAACTCTCTTGTAAAATATCTCTGTAATATTTTTCTTTTGCATTAATAAACTACTTCAAGTGGTCGCGTTGGCTAGGGCCATGGATGTTTCCTTGTAGGGGTTTCACCACGTCAAAACATTGATGTGTTGATCATTGATCTTGTTGTGTGAGTGGTTACTAAAGGTTTTCGTCCTCTGTTGGAATACATGTGTTGTCGAACATGGTATCAGAGCCTGTTTGAAGACCTGCTTCTGTTGTAGATCAAGATCGTGAAGCTGATTTTCCTCATTTCCATATTCTATCATTTTCGTACATTTTTGGGCCAAGGGGATTGTTCCATTGCATTTGGAGCACTTGTTTCAGTCAGGAACACTTTTCATTTCACTTGAAAAGGTTTACGTTTTCCCAAGATACAATCATATCAGTTAGATCTGGAGGTATAAAGCATGCATATGCATTTTTTAAATTTTGATGTAGGAGCATCACCGACATCAAGCGAGCCAACGCGGAAGCAAAAGACAGCTGGACAAGCGCCAACACAAATTTTGAAATTACCTTGAAGTTGATGCGCAATCTTAAATGAGATAATTAAGAAAAAGTGCCTTTGTATAATGTAAAACGGACCTTGAGCGATTTGCTCTCATCCTTAGTAGGTAGAAGGCATTTATAGTAGTTAATGCAAGTAGATAGAATTGAATGTGTAGATTAGATAGTTTTAGAGCGCAAGAGGGAAACGGGATATAGACACCGTCCTTGTGTATTGTATCATTAGATTAGAGAAGAGCATAGAAGAGAAGCAGAGAGTTGTGTAAGAGACTCCATGTACAAAAGTTCTGAATTAATTCAAA
>CBVK0100247883.1:0-10508 GCA_900067695.1 Picea abies
TGAAAATCAAATCTGCAATAAGACAATTTTGGATAGCTGAAAACTTCATAGATATATACAAGAGATCAAGTTCAAGAACATACTATGTGGTTATGAAAAGTTGGTACAACCCTCCAAGCTCTCCAAAATCCTAACTAGGGAAAACCAAGAAACCCTAGCCAACACCAAGGAGATCTGACAAGCAATCATCACACTACCATGTCCTCCTATGCAAGACAACTTCTCTTCTCCTCCTCCTCAACAAGCACAACCTAGGGTTTAATCTAGGAAACCCTAACTCCAACTTCTCCAAGGGATGAAACCTTAACCCTCATTCAAGATGCTCCAAGTGTTCCAAGACAATAGAGATAAAATACAAATAAGAAGTACAAAGAGAGAGAGAGAGAGAGAGAGAGAGAGTAGTGCACTAGTCTCGTCACATCTCTAACACAAGATGATCAAGATGATTATGAAAGGACTCTCTCCTTCCTCTATTTATAAGAGAGGTAAGGGAGACCAACAATACAAGTGTGGGCCTAAACCCTTACAAGAAACCTACTACAAGCACAAGTAGGCTCACACATGTGAAGCACTACATTCCAAAGGTACACATGACAAGCTCCAAGGTGATGTCATACACAAGCAACGCTCCAATGCAAGTGTGCTCCACTAGTTGTGTCCAACATTCCTCCTACGATCCTACACTGAATCCAACACTCTGTCTAAGCCATGTGCTCCACCTGGTTCACTCCACTTTCATGAACACTATTGCAACCTAGGAATCCCCAAATCAACTCCATGCCTCCATGCAAGTATCCAAGCCACCCCATGTTGTCTAGAGCTCAACGCCCTCCTCTAAAATGTCAAGTCCTCCTACAATGCAAGGTGTCCTTTCAAGAAAGCGATCGATCTCCATGTGGCCATCATGAATATTGTCCCCAAGTTGTCTAAATATCTCCAACGCTCCAAGGAAGAATGTCTCAAAATGGCTCCGGAAGGTTTCGAACCCCAATTTTCCACACTAGGACTTGCCACTAAAATGGCTCCGCAAGTCAATTCCTCCAATTTTTTCCACCCAAAAAGTACCAAGATAGATGGCAAATTATATGATGATTCCAAACAAATCAATGATGAACATAATTGCTCCAAGTAGAACATGGCATTAGCATCAAAAAATGAATAAATTTATTCATGATAAAGAATCAATCTCCATCAAGGTATAACATCTGAAAGTGCCATCAAAATTAGAGAGTACTCTAAAGGAGCAAAACATTGCTATAAGGAAAAGTAATCAGTGTGCAAAAAATGTTTCCAAACAATGGTTAAAACCTATTTGTAGGGTGAACACGAAGAATGTTGAAAGTGTCATAGTGGTCGATAACCAATCCACCCATAAGACATTTGGATGGTGGGAGTTGACCCAAGATTTTTTCTCTTCCTCTTCTCCACAAAATATAGTATAAGAAGAGATCTTATAAAGATGACAAGGTTGGTATGAAGATCAATCCCATAAATGTGAGCAAGAGTGCCTCCTTGAAGTCGGGAAACATTGCTTTATTTCTTATGAAATTGAAGAGCATTTAGGTGTAGATGGAGTAGAAATATTAGTATGTTCTTGAAAACAAGGAGAAGTAGGAGAACAATAAAAAAATCCTTAATGAAATGTCGAAGAGAGGGCCTCAATCAGGTGTACAATCCCCTAACCATGCTTTCCTTAACCACCACTAGTACTATATCTCATCTTGTAGAGTAATTTGGAACCAAAACCAAGTGTGTGTTATTCAAAATTTACAAACAGATCAATTTTTACATCATTGTTAGAATAAAAAAAGTGGAGGAAGCCAAACATACAACAATGTCACATTGTAGAAAACAATTCAAAGAATTATCACAAGACTTAGATGTTAATACGATATTTCTAGATTTATCAAGTGAACCAAGCTTGATTTCAATATCTACAAGTGGTTGCTCTAAATTGGCAATCTTTGGTTGCAAGGTTATTACAAGAGTGTTATGATTAGACTCTTGCATATGAAGGAGATGGTTGGCAATTAAAAGTTCTCAATTTTCCTCAACAAAATGAACAATGTTTGTTTGAAGTGAAGACACTTCATAAAACAACATGTCATTTTCGGCTTGCAAGTTTTTAATGACTTGCAATAGTATTCATGACGTGAAGAGAAAATTGTCTCTTTGTAAATGGTGTTTTCATTTTGATGTTTTAATAGATTATTGAAAATTTATTTTGACCATTTAAAATTATATTTATTTTTTTCCAACTTCCTTAGAGAGTAAATCTTCTCTTTATAACTTATATTTATATTATAATTTTTTAATAAATTTACTAAAATTTCTTTCGAATATAATCGAATTTATTTATTTTGTTGTAGTCTCATTCATAACAAGAAGAGAAGAAAACATTTTCTTTGTAAGTGATGTTTCCATTATAATGTTTTAATAAATTAAAAAATATATTTTTATTTATTATAAATAAGATTTTCTTTGTCAAAACTAAAGATTAAATCTTTTTTATATATCAAAAGAAAATAAACCATATTTGTTTCTTTTTAAGTCATTGGCACTCACGAGTTCCAAAACGACTACCCCCAAAGCTAAACATTTATGCCTTTTCTCTAAGATGACCCTGCATAGCATATTAGAGTGACAGATTTTAGCTTCAAAACATAAATATTATTTGAATGATATTATATTATTAAATATGAAATGAGTGGTATTAGGTATAGGAAACCCACCAATATTTTTCAATGTTTTATGGATGATAAGGATGCTAAACCATAATCTCAAAGATATAAGGTTTGAACTCGTGACTTTCTTTATATCAAAGGAGTGTACATATGTCTCATCAATTATGCTATCCCATGAAGTTAAATGAATAATATTATAATATTTAAACACAGTTTAAAATACTTTTTCAAAATTATTTCTTCATAATATACATCAAAAATACATAACACTTTTAAGTATAATTTATAATTTTGCTTTGATTAAAAATCATTTTGGATGTATGTAAGTATAATTAAAAATCATTTTGGATGTATGTAAGTATAATTTTGTTATGTAAAAAAAATTATGAGTTGTTATATTTTAATCAACCCACAAAATATAATTTCAAACAATGTAAAAGGTGCACATTGATGTTCAAGTATCGACATGTTGTTTACAAATATATTTCACAATTTGATAAGAAAACAAAAATATAGTAAGAGATATATTTTAACTCTTAAGAAAATAAAAACTTGGGTGCAGATTTGAACTTTTTATTTTTTTATTTTCATAGTTTTAAATTTAATATGAATGTACATTTATTTATTATTATTTATTTAATAAATGTATATAGATTTAAACTTTTTATCCTCTTTATTTTTTATAATTTTATATTTAATATGAATGTACATTAATTTATTTAGTATTATTTATTTAATAAATATATGTAATTTAAAAAAAAATCTAAATTTAATTTTAATATAATATAATATATTTATTATTGTTGATTATTTAAATATATAATAATTTAATGACTTATTTTTTTAAATACTTATTTTTTTTTATCTTTAAGAGATGTATATTCAAAATATCAAATTGTAAAACACTTTGTTGTTTAAGATAAAAACTATATTCAAAATATCTAAACTTTTCAAATCATCTTACATTGTGCCAGTTAGTGGTTTAAGTTTTCTTTTCATCATATAGCTTAACCAAATCCAAATATGTTATCTTAAGATTGAGAGAATTATCCATAAATATTATTAACTTTTTAGTAAACATAAAGAAAAAAAATATTATATAGAGAGCACAAATATATAGAAAGTAATTTTGGATTTCCTAAAAACAAATATGGACAGTTATATTTTAATCACCACACCAAATATAATTTCAATCCTATGAGAAAGGTCCAGAGTGAATTTATGACAGTTTAGTTTACACATGTATGTGGTTGTTAAAAAAAATAATAATATCAATATGATAGTTTATTTATTATCGTTGTTGATCTCGATATATAATAACTTTATTTTTTTAATATTTATTTATTATTGTTATTGATTTAGATATATAATAAAAAAAAATTTAACATTTTATAGTTTATTTGTTGTTATTGTTGATTTAGATATATAATAAAAAAATTCTGAACATTTATTTTTAAATTTTTGCACAAAGTTTTAAACTATAAAAAACTTTGTTTCTTTTGGGAAAAAAAAAAAAATTATAGTTAATGGAAACACAATTAATCATACCAATTATCATATCATTTAGAAAATCAAAATCAAAAGTTCTCAAATAATTTTACAAGTCCGCTTGCAATGCCAATACATACACTATATTGAGTACGTGAGTCCATTGTTGTTGAGATTTATTATTACCTGCAACATACATGACAATAATGAGGCCTTCCTCCCTGACCTAGCTATATGCCCCATTTCTCTATAAAGTAGGAATAGGCCGTTGGGAAAGAGCATAAGATATATTTACTGGAAGAGAATATAAATGTGTGGGAACTAAATTTGAATTTTTATTATATATATATATATATATATATATATATATATATAGATACAAAAGGTTTATAATGGATTTAAGAACATCAAAATAAAAAATTAATATGTTTTACTTATTGATATGGTTTTTTTGTTTTGTTTTGTTTTTTTAATCTAAAAATCATATCTATCTTTTCACGGTATATAAAAAAGGAAAACTACAATTATTTCTAGTAGAGACCTACCTAACACGAAACCAAACCAATGCAAAATGTGCATAGTGAATTTATGACCATCAAAAACCATAACATATTCACTTATTGACATGTTGTTTTCTACAAAGATACTTCATAATTTGACAAGATGTCAAAAATATAGTAAGAGTAAAATAAATATATTTTAACTTTGAGGAAAAAAAATATCTCAGTGCAGATTTTAAGTTTTAATCCCCTTTATATTTCATAGTTATAAATTTAATAGTTTATTTATTATTGTTTATTTTATAAATGTATGTGGTTATAAAAGTTTTAAATTTAATATCAATGTACCATAGTATAGTTTATTTATTATTAGTGTTTATTTAAACATATAATAATTTGATTTTTTTAATATTTTATCTAAAAAGATGTGTATACAAAGTATTAAGTTGTAGAGCACTTTGTTTCTTTTGACATGCAAAATATATATTTTTAAAGTGAATGGAAACACATTTAATCATAATACCGTGGAACCAAAATCTAAACTTCTCAAATAAATGAAATACTTCAATCATATGCCTTATTAGAGGCATAGTTTATTTGGAAATGAATTTGTAATTTTGGGATGCAGTAAATGTTTCTACAATATTATTTAGGAAAATCTTTCATAAGTTTATTCAAAAGAATTTAGGAAATCCTTCCACAAGTTTATCCAAAAGAATTGATAATTGTTTTTCATATTTTTTTTTCAAAATTTTGAGTTTTATATTACAAAATTAAAAAAAAAAAATATCATGTAATGTTTTTAATAATACATTGATCACACCTAGATTTCAACCCAAAAAAGCTACAAAATAATAATACATTGATGATGTGCAAATTATGTAATTTGTTAATCCAATTTCTTAAATCTAAGTGAGTACATAGAAATTAGAATCAATTGCTCCATGTCCATTTCAAATACAAGGGTAGGAAGAATTAAAATATTATTTTGCTTAGTTTATCATAAATCACAAACTTGTCTTCAAACTTCAAAGTTACTAAAGCTTCACATGGGAATGGAAATAATAGGTTGTAGGAGTGGATATATAAATTGAGATTAGCTTGATTCCAGTATTGTTGTATTGTTTATACATAACATCATAGCTATTGGCTCATGTGTAATCGTAATATAACACTTTCCATAAGTTATGATGAGCTTTACCTATAATAAACAGGTTATAAGGAATACTTTCCATGCAAGACAAAGAGAAGAGAAAGATTACGAATTTAAAAAAACAACAACAACAACATATTTTCATATTTTGATAAGGTTCAAAATTATGATTCATTTGGAGAGAGAAATGAACTTGAGAAGGGAGTTGCCCCAATTGTTTTTTTTCATATATCTCTTAGTCATAAAGTGGTTGATATCACAAATGCATATGTACAAGAGAAATGCATTGAAAATGAAGTTAATTTGACTAGTGTGTTGAAGGGTTGGTTGATTTAACAAAAGAATATGGAGAATTGAGACGACCTAATAAACGTAAGAGAGGTAATTGGGATTTTGCAAGGTCATTTCAGTTAGAGTGGACTTCAATATTATCATTTATGGAGCTTGTGACTTGTGAAAAAGGTCATGTGACAGAAGTGAAATGTATGAGTGTAATTGCCGATATGGTAAAGATTTTAAAATGTAGTTGAAGAAGGATACCATTGAGAAGCATTATCGAAAAGTTTATTATAAGGAAGAAGTTGATGGAAAGATGGAAAATGAGTCAATATGGAAGACCAAAAAATAATGCAATCATGTTGAGAACGTTGAAATGTATTAAAAAAACATTAGAAATGATCATAGTGAGGAAATGAAGGGGTCACTTCATAAATTATTCGAGGAAAAAATATCAACATAATTGCAATCCAAAATAGTTAAAATGAGCACCATTTTCCATATTTTAAAATGTGGAATACCAATGAAAGATTATGTTCATTATAAGGATTTTCTAAACTTTCTTTTAATCCCCAAGTTTCCTTCATTACATGGGTCTATTAATAGTTGATGGGTGTTTGTAAAATATATGGCTAATGTAGTTAGGAAAAACTTGGCAGAAAAAATAAAGAATGCTGATTTTTTTCCCTTTTCAATAGATGAGTTAACCATAATAGACACTAGTTCATGGGTTTGTATGAATTTTTATATAGGACAAAATCATGAGAGAAGTGTGCATTTTTTTTCCTTGTGTAAAGTGAAGGAAAGTGCTACTGCAAAAAAATTATTTATATCGTGATGACTACCCTATGTGAGATTAGTGGATTACATGGACTCAACTTTGCTAAAAAAATGATTTGTTTTGGAGAAGATGGTGCATCTATCATGCAAAGAAGTTATAATGATGTTTTTGTTCCATTACAAACAAATGTTGCACCTTATATGATTGTCACATTGAACAAACTAATTAGCGCTCAAAATTGTTAGCAAGCAAAGATTGGTTAACAAAGTAGAAATAATTGTGGATGATCTACATGGATTCTTTTGCAAAAGTTCAAAGAGGGTTATGGAATTCAAAAAAATTGCAGATGGTTTGATGAGAGGGGAAAAAAATTTAAATATTGAAACATGATGGATCTCACTCTATGGACCTGTAAAGCATGTTTACGATGAATATATTTCTTTACTTGGATTTATGGTTGAACATTTTTTTAGTGTGGATAACGCCCAAGTATTTTTGCATCAATTAGTTGGTGTGGAAACATTATTGACATTATGTGAGATCCTTCCCTTGTTGCATTATATGTATACATTGATTATCATTGTGCAGCCAAAAACATTTCATGGAGTATACAAAGGATAGAAAAATGTTATGTCTAATTTTAGATGATTTTTATATAACACCAACAAAAGACTTTGAAAGTACTGATTTTACAAAATGGAAAGAATTCATTGATCTTAAAAATCCTCAAAAGTTTTTAAAGCTTGATGAAAATAATTTTGTACATATTTCACATGACAATTTGGTTCCTCTTCACATTCTTGAAAAACATGGGTGTATTATAAAGGAAACGAGAACAACTGGAGATGAATTTCAACTTGTCATTTAAGCAGTAAAGTCTAACATTAAAATGTTGCAAGGGAATTAACTACATAAATTAGAGAAAGGTTTCCAAGAGACGACCTACTAGAAGCAATGATCATTGTTTATCCATAGCTTTGGAATCATCGTTTGGACAAAGTAGTTCTTTTATGAATTTAAAAAGAATGTATGATTATTGATTGATTATTATTGTCGGACAAATGTCATTGAAGAACATCATATTAATGGAATCTTATATGTTGATAAATTGTGTTTAAAGTCTAAGTTAAGGAATAGAATGGACAATAACCTCATCTCCTGTGTTTGTTTGCTTTCATCAATCAGATTATGATGTCAATGAATTTCCTTATGAGAGAGAATTAGCACTTTGGACATCTGAATGCAGAGAGGAATGGGAAGAAATATGGTTGTCCCTTTGAAATATTTTAACTTAGAAAATGAAATGGACGATGAAGACAATTTTGGTAAATCTGGTAGTTTATTTTTTCACCATTTTAAAGATTTAGAAGATGAAACAAATCCATGGAATTTTGAGTTATGAGTAATGAATGTGCATGCTTAAACACATTATATGAAGGATTCATATATTACTAGTTAGCAACCATGAATATTGAACTTCACATATGAAATAAATTTCCTTTTGAGGAAAAGCTTACATTGTCATTGCATCAATGTCACCATTCAAAATTCACATTTACTAACACTATTTCACTCGATTTCACAGGTTATTTTACTTTTTCAAATTAATATATTGTAACCTATCATGTTTCTTAGATTTGTTTGAATTACATAATGTCGACTAATTCTCCCATGGGTGGAATTAGAGGGGGTTAGCACTTTTTTTCCTTTCGATGGAATACACATCCCAAGAAACCCTCCAGGTACTTCCCCTCATTTGGAGGATGGTACAAGAGGTAAACCGACCAATTTTATTTTTGGAAACCTAACCTGGTAGGGACATCAAGTGAGGCCCAATAATATCTATAGAGGCAACCAGCCCGGGGACTTGACCCCGAGACCTGTTGCAACTTATAATTCACAACACTCAACCATTAGAGCTGACTCACCCGGCTTGGAGGGGGTTAGCATATTTTGTATAATAAATCATTTCTAAGAGGATCAATAGTGTGGGAATTTGTTTGTATTGGGTTTCTTTCCAAAATAAACTCTATAGTCTATCTGCATGCCTTTCATTAGGTGAATTTTATGTGTTTTATTAGGCTTCCTTATGTGTTTATATTTAGATTGCAATTGCAAGATATGTGTTGAAACTTGAATTTAATTTGAACTCAAAACTATGATATCATGAAGTGGCACCATTGTCCCTTAAAGTTTTTAAATTGGATTGCAATTATTTTTTGCTACAATTTGTCTCCTCTAATACAATTACACATTTATTTTCCTTTCTTTGCATTTATTTACTTTCCTGTAACTCTACATACTTAGCCTTTAATTATGTTTTTAGAGGGGTATTGTGATCAACATATTCACAAAATTTATAGTGTTTTCTCACACACCAATTGAATTAATTAAGCTTGAAAATGAGAAAGTTTATGTTGTATTCAAAAGAAGCAAGGTAGATAGGTATTTCTCGAGGTTCCAAGAATTATTATTTTGCGAGAAATTTTTGCATTCTTAATTATACATAAACATTTCCTTATTGAGTAGGTATATGTAACATGATTAATAATTTGCTCTGTGTTATGATGTCATTGTCATAATGGACTTCTTCTAAACATAATTTTTTAGCTTCATAGTTATTTATGCGTAAATTCACCAAAACAATATGTTTCATTAGCCCTTCAATCGAAAGTTGTGTTGGGGTATTTTTTTAAATTTGCTTATTTGGTCATATTGTTCTTAGCAATGTGCATGGGCGCCCAATCCTATCTTGATACTTTTCATTGATGCATGCACATGTAAGAAACTAACAAAAAACACTCACATCATAGGTAAAATGGATTAGAATATGCATATTAGGTATAACACTGAGAAAAATGAGAATGTTAATTTTAACCCAACACAAGAAACTCATATCATAAATATTCATCCACTATAAATTATTTAATTAGAAAATTTCACCTAATAAATTTCTTCAATAAGGAATTATTCGCAAAGTTGGTATATTTTTCAATTAAAAAAATGAATGATGGGTCCACCTTAAAATGGACATTGAATGCATTATTTGCCTCCTTTTATAAACTCTAGGATAAATATCACATCCTTAAATTTTTCCCTAGTAAGAAGCCACAAAAATACTGCAAAAGGATATTACTAGCAAGAAAATGGACCAAGAAGAGAAGTTAGGTCCAATTTACAAATGATGAGGTTTAAAATGGACCAAGAAGAGAAGTTAGGTCCAATTTACAAATGATGAGGTTTTTATTACACAAACATCCTCAATTTTGACCCTACATAAGTTTTAAAAATGAGGATTATGATTTGGTTTATTTGAAAATAACAAATCTTGGTATATTAAAAAGATACATTTATTGAATTAAAGCTCACCTGTGTATAGAGGACATAGAAGCACACATCTTGAAAACAATCACCTAAAACGAGCATCGGATGTGAAAGATATGGCCATTAAAAGATGACTAGTTAAATTCTACGTCCAAATCCATGTAGCCTAATGACATCATATCTAAATGTGCATTGCCATGATGTGGCAAGATGACTATGCAAAATTTTTGATGTGGCAATATGAATGATAACATGGAAACACAAATTATGGTGTAGAACTATATTATAGTTGGTGGCATTAT
>CBVK0100247885.1:0-15476 GCA_900067695.1 Picea abies
ATAAGGGGACCACTTTGGAGTTCATCCATTTGTGCACCTTATCAATCACGATAATACACAAGTGAGTCATCTATACATTTTTCCAACAATGCATCATATACCAATGAAACCACAATGATCTGTCTTCATCATGTAGAAATGACAACTGATTGATCCATCTTTATCATATCAATGACAACTCATTGATCCATCTTCATATATGCATTCTCATCAAGGAAAGTACATATTATATTACATCAATCATCAATCAATCAAACCTTTGACATCAATCAATCAAACCATTGGCATGAATGACAACATGATCCAACAAATTCACTGTCCTTCATCTCATTATTCCACAATTAAGCATGGGTTCTCTTACTCCACAAAGCGTCTACCCGTGAGAGCTTTCACCATAAAGGGACCACTTTGGAGTTCATCCATATTTACTTCTTATCAACCATGACAAAACAATACTGAGTCATATTTACATCAAAAAATCTTAGGTCTATTACCCAAACCTTTGTGTTATGGGGCTTTCTTCAAGGGTTGACATCAATGGCAACCAACCTTAATCAACAAATGTTGCCTCCAAATGTTGGTCATCCTTAAGTTACCTCTCCTCACCCATGTCATGGCCATCAATGGCTCATTAATCGCATGGTACCATAATTTATGAACTCCAACCTCCGTCGTGCATACCTGCAACATTCTCTTGGGTCGAAATCGAGCTAGGTATGAAATTCCTTAAGTGATTTGATGTCATGTACTTCAGAAACTTCCACCTTTGTGTCTGGATCAAGGATTGGTTCTAGATCGAGGATCAGTGAGACAAGTGACATGTGTGCAAGTTTCCTTGTGGGTTTTCATGTGCACTATGCACTAGATGGCACCCCATCCGGGGTTAATTTTTGTTTGTTAATTTAAAGGATGAGTTGTTTTTTATTATAGAATATGATTTTTATAAAAAAATTAAATGTTGGGGTTTCAAAAATTATTTTAATATTGTAAGTTTTGATTTAGATTTTTTGATTTAATCTTTCTTTTATAGTGTTTTTCTAAATATGAAATAAGTTGAATTAGAACATTGTGTTAAATGAATTTAGAAAAGGGGATTTTGTTAGGATTATATATTTTGTTGGATGTTTTGTTTGTTGGTTTTATTTAGTTTATTGGAAAGAGAATTAATACTTGAATTCAAATTATTTTATTTTTGGATTAGAGTCATGGAAAATGTATACAAAGTCTCCAAAAATTATGTTGAAACATTAGGATCCACAATATGTGTGTATTACATTTGAAAAACAAAATATTGAAAAATACATATAATTGTCAATAATTCAATTACTAAGAATCATTTATAAGAAATATTAAAAACAATCAATTTGAAAAAACAAGTTGTTTTAGAACAACCCATGAAAAAAAACTTTAATTTTGTCTATATTTTGAAGGGAATCTTAACGACAAACTTCCAAATTTGTCGCTATATTCACAACAATAATTATGGTGAAAGAAGGCAGAGAAGTTTGAAAGAAAGACGATGAGTACGATTTGACTCTGCCTCTCAAATTCGGTGTTGTTGAATGTCTCTGGAGAAGACAAAAATAATAAACTAGGGGGGGAATTAGGGGATTTCTATCATTCTAAGTCATTGATAAACAAATTGTTTCTTCGAAAGAATTTGTATGATCTTAGGATGGATGATGATGACTCCATCACATAGCATCTAAATTCCTTTAATACTCTAGTAATTCAACTTGTCTCTATTGATATTAAGATCAAGAAAAAAGATAAGTATTACCCTATTATGTTCTTTGTCGGAGTCTTGGGATAATTGGGTTGTAGAAATTAGTAGTACTACTCAATCTATATTAAATTTTGAGGTGTAGTTGCATCCTTCTTATTAGAGGAAATGAAGAAAAAATACATGGAGGATGTTGCCCCAAGGATGTATTATCTATAAAAGGTTGTCCCTAAGATTGAAATAAAAACAAGTTTTGAGGGATATATCTAAATCTCCAAAACAATCTATAAGGAAATGTCAGAAATGTGGTAAAGATGGGAATTATAGGATATATTGCAAAACTAAAAATGTTGATAAAAGTAATGGATATAATTATGTCCATTCCACCGAAACAAACAAAATTCCATTGAAGGAGGTGATGTTTACTTGGCATCTATAAGTACACGTTCAAATCATGATGTATGGTTGATCAACTTGGGTGCTTCATTTAAGATAAATCCTGACAAGGAGTGGTTTTATGAATATTAAAAGTACATTGGAGATGATGTTTTACTAGAAGATGAATCAACAACCAAAAGCATAGGACATGGAAGGCTCAAGTTGTTTCTCAAAGATGAATGGATTAGAATTCTCCTTCGGGTTTTTCACATTCCAAATTTGGCTAGAAACCTAATATCTATAATTTATATGAGTAATATAGGTGTTCATGTTGTATTTGAAAAGGAAACCTATAACTTGATGGTTCGAGGAGAAATGGCATTGTTAAGAGAATTCTAATTGAAACTCTATACAAGTTGTTGAAAAGAACTATTACTAATGGATGTAACTATTTTGTTGTTCCTAAGGGTAACAATGAAGAAGAAAGAACCCCTACTATTTGTGGATAAAACACAATGTTATGGCATGAAATATTGGGACATATTGGAGAGAAGGGCCTTCTAGCATTACATGGTAAAGGTATGGTTGTAGGTATGTCTTATTTATCATTAGATTTCCATTTATGTGAACATTTTATATATGGTAAACAAAATTGGGTAAGGTTCCCCTGTAGTGTTACCAAAGCAAAAGGAATCCTGGAGTTGATATGAAGTTATTTATTTGAACTTGTGCATGTCCTGTCATTGGGTAAATCTATGTACTATGTTTCATCCATAGATGATTTCTTGAGGAACACATGGATCTATTTTCTTAGAAAGAAATATGAGGTTTTTGGTAAATTTAGAGAGTTTAAGGCTCTCGTAGAAAACTAAACATATAAGAAAATAAAGGTGGCAAGGAGAGATAATGGTGGACATTTATGTAGAAATGAATTCAAGGAATTTTGTAAGAAGTGAGGAATAAAAAGGAAAACAGACTACTCCATGCACACTTCAATTGAATTGAGTTGCAGAAAGAATGAATTTGACGTTGATGGAAAAGGAAAGGAGTATGATTCATGTTGTAGGGATATCAAAATAATTCTAGGAAAAGGTAGTATACATCTATGCCATACTAGTTTATAGAGAACTTCACTACTCGTCGTGTGATTAACTTTTGTTAGATTTGTTTTTTCCATCATTGTTGTTTTTTATCTTGAAGTAGAGCAAATGGATGTGGAGCCAATATCTCTACATGGAGACCTTGAAGAAGAAATCTACATGAAACAAGCATAAGGTCTTGTAGTGAAGGGAAATAAAGAGATGGTAAACAAGTTGAAGAAATCCTTGTATGGATTAAAAAAATCTCCAAGAATGTGATATCGAAAGTTTGATACTTATATATTGGGATTTGGTTTCTCAAGAAGTAAATTTGATCATTGTGTGTATTCCACATTGGTTGGTGATGATTTTATTTATTTGGTATTGTATGTTGATGATATATTGTTGATTGAAAAATAAAGGAAAGCATCAAGGATGTCAAAACTCCTTTGTATTTTGAACTCCACGTAATGCTTCAAGTGGGAACCGTTAGTGTTGTAGGAAAACAATCACTTCTATAAATATTTCAGAATGTAAGAGTTGGTACCTAAGACAAAAGCGATCTTGAAAGGACCCAACCATAATTTTTGAAATTTTGAATGTCTTCCCCTATCAGCGTAAACTGAATCCCATAGCAATATTTTTTCATTGACTTTAAACTTGACAGTCTTGACACTCTTGTTGAAATATTTCTTAACAGTTTGTTGTCTCCTTTTAATATTATCCAAAGCAAACATCCTTTGCTCTTCCAAAGCTAGGAGTGTGTTTATCCTTTGTGAAATATCAGAAGAATTTAATTCTTCGATCTGTAGCATCAACCTTAAGGAAAAAAGTTCCAAATCAGTAGGCAAGAGGGATTCTTGGCCATAGACAAGATGAAAGGGGGTGAAACCAGTGCTTACCTTGGCGGTAGTTTGATCTTCCCAAAGGGTGTAAGTTAGGAGAGTGTGGCATTGACGAGGTTTATCTTCGATGAGCCTTTTGATGATTCTTACTAGATTTTTGTTAGTAGACTCGGCTTGCCTATTTCCTTGGGGATAATAAGATGATGAGGTGAAATGCTTAACCCCCAACTTAACTAAAAATTGGGTCAGCTTAGTAGAAATGAAAGCATGACCATTGTTTGTAATAATTTCCAATGGAATACCAAATCTAGAAAAAATATTATTCTCAAGGAAAGAAATTACCTGTTCATCTGTTGAAAAACATGTCCAATTGAAGATGGGGGATTAATAGGACCAATAAAATCCAATCCCCACTTTGAAAAAGGAAAGTCTGGTAGGACAGGTTGTAATGGCATGGTTGAAAGGCGTTCTTTCACAACAAATTTTTGGCACTTGTCACAAGATCTTGAAAAAACATAAATGTCATTAAAGATTGAAGGCCAATAGTATCCTTTTCTAATAATCTTGAAGGCAGTGGTTTTAGTAGAAAAATGACCTCCTACGTGAATGAAAGAATTTGAAGAGCCATGAGTTTCTTGCAACAGTTTATGTGTGTCTTCATTATTTACACAGTAAAGAAACACACCATCAACAGACCTTCGAAACAAGAAGTCTCCTATAATGACGTAAATTGTGGATTCAAGTTGAATCCTTCTCCTATGATGAGTGTCTAAATTATCTGGACATCTTTGGTTATGTAAGTAGTAAATTAAATTATTGTACCATGGATGTTCAGACACCGGGAGGATTTGATTATCAATGTAAAAGAGAGATGATAGGGAACTATCCTCTTCATCATTTTCTTCATTATTCTCATCATGTTGAGATAAGTGAAGGGATAAGTCACTTCCCTTGATAGTGGTAAAAGTCACGATATTCAAATCATGCTCCTAGATCTTGGCAAGCCAATGTGCAAGCTTCCCTGGAAGATAAGTCTGTGAGAGAAAAAACTTGACAACAGCTATAGGGACTTTTACCAATGTATTCTTACCTCAGATGAAGTGGAAAAACTTCTCTACAGCTTTAACAAGAGAGAAAGCATGTTTCTCAATAAAAGAATATTTAAATTCATCATCAAACAAACTTTGACTCGTGTAAGCCACTGGTTTTTCATTCCCTTGGTCATCATTTTGCATGAGGACAACAAAAACTGCTTCCTCGGTGGCATCAGTATATATCGTGAATTCCTTCTCAAAATCCATCTTCTCCAAAACCGGTGCGTAACTAATTGATTTCTTAATCCATCCAAAAGCATTTTTGACATCATCTGTCCAAGAAAAAGAACGATCTTGCTTAAGAAGATTATGAATTGGTTTGACCATCACAGCAAAATATGGAACAAACCTATGTACAAAGTTAATAACCCCCATAAAATCTTGAACCTCCTTCTTGGAAGTGGGAGCAGACAAATTAAGGATAGCAGCAATCCTTTTAGGATCAATGCTTATTCCTGAATCAGAGACAATGTGTCCAAGGAGCTTTCCTTTCGTAACACCTAAAATGGAATTGGAAGGATTTAGATAAATACCAAATTTCCTACATTGCATGAGAAATTTTATCAGATGACAAATACGATCTAATCAGATTTTAGAGTATTTTGTTAAGTCATCAAGGTAGATTTGAATGATCTTATCGATCAAATCGTCAAAATATATTTGCATAGCTCTTTGAAAGGTGGCATTTGCATTAGATAATCCAAAAGGCATACGTTCATAAGAAAAGGTACCCCAATGAGTAATAAAGGTGGTTTTATATTTATCTTCCATGTTTACCTTGATTTGATTGTAACCAGAAAAACCGTCAAGTAAGGACATCATTTGTGACCCTGCAACTTGCTGTAAAATCATTTCCATGTTAGGGAGAGGGAAGTGATCTTTTATACTAGCTCGATTTAATACGCGAAAATCAACGCATATTTTGATCTGACCACTTGTTTTATGAACAGGAACCAAATTTGAAACCCATTCAGAATACTTGACCGAAAAGATGATTCCAGCCTTCAAGAGTTTTTCCAACTCCTTTTGAATAGTTGCTTCTGGCACATGTTTAATAGGTCCTTGTTTTTGCCTAATTGGTTTTATGCCTTCCTTAATGGGGATGGCATGTTGTGTAATACCAAGATCAAAACCATGAAGATCCTAATAAGACCAAGAAAAAACATCTTGAAATTCACCAATTAGCTTGGAAAACTTCATTTTCTCTTCATCTAAACATTTGGCACCTATTTTAACAGTCTTTGGGGTCTCGGGTGTCCCAATGTTCAAGGAGATGGTTTCACCCACCTTCCTTTTCAACTCCTCTTCTTTATGTTTCTCCTTGTTGCCTACATCACTCGAAGAAAATGAACTCTCTAGAGGATTCAAGCCTTTAGGAATCTCGTTATCTTCTATGGATATAATTTCTTTAGCCTTAAAAGGTTCATTTTGAATGAAAGCACAAATTCTCTAATCATTAGGGAAGACCTGCCAATATTCTATATTGTCAGGTATATGTGGACGATATAGAGATTGAAATGTACAATTATGTCTGTGTGGCAGAAGTTGCCAATTAGGGGAGGCTGCAAAAACAACTAACCGATTGACCATTGAGTTTAACTCTCTCTTGACATGAGTGATGTTGAAAGATATAAGGTTCAATATAAGTGCCCAAACAATTTGGGTGTATCATTTCATCAACTTGTTGCTAGGAGATTAAATTTTATGTACAAGATTCACAACAAGCTCAGAATCCCCAAAAATTGAAAGGTGACCACAACCAAGATTATAGGCATTCTCAATGCCCAATAACAAAGCTTTGAATTTGGTGACATTGTTTGTGCAAGCAAACTCCAAACTATAAGAAAAGTTATGGATTTTTCCTACAGGAGAAATCAAGATAATGCCATCTCTATTACCTTCATTAGAGCATGAACCATCAAATTGCATTTGCCACATACCATCATCTAAATCAATTTGTTACAAGGGAATGTTATCCTCCTCAAAAAAGATGGAATACACTCCTAGGTTTTCTTCGATATAGTGTACATTAGGTTGTGGGACACTCTCTATGTAAGGTGATATCCTCCCCTCTCTAAGGACTATAATGTTTTTATCATTCCGAGGAAATGTGTTCCGTCGAGTGAGAAGTATCCACCTGTTAAGGCTTGCCAATATCTTCCCAAGATGATTGAGTAATTGCTTATTGGCATATCAATTACTTGAATATTGAGGGTTGTCCTTATTTCAAGATGAGTGCACAAAACTAAGGTCATATATTTAATATTTCCTATGGTTGTTTGTTGTATACTATTATAGGAGAGCATGCTTCTAGCATTTTCATTTGTACAAGACAATCCCACATCTTCCATAATAATCTTCGACATCACACTTGGGCCCGAACTGCCATCTAGTGAGGCAACAATGGGCAATATTATCCATAATATTTATAGAAATGTAAAAAGGGGTATTTTTTATAGGGTATCTAAAGTTATGTAGACCTACTTTATTTACAAAGGAATCCTCTTTGTTTACCTCTTCAGAAATATTGGCTACAACGGAAGCTTTTCCTTTCATGAATTGTTTCAGATGCATCTGCTTCTCAAGGACGACAACCATGTCCAGAAGGGTTGCGTCTGCTTTGATGTTGGCCAACTGATTCAAGATATTGTACTTGGAAGAGGGGAGAGGGGAAGTTGTTCCTTGACTGTCAGGAACCTTAGGAACCTGCATAGTAGCAACGGGTGAGAATGAGCTCGGGCTAGAAGAATTGCAAGGAGGATAAAATTTTCCATTGGGAGCATAGGCTTTGTTCCTAGTATTGATGATCATGACATCTTCTGGCTTTGCGAAATCTAGGACAACAATGGTAGTTTATGGTATTTTACCAAAGATCTTATCTCTGGCACTCTTCCTTACCTCACATGTGGCTTCCTTGTGATGTTCTTCGCAAAAGTTACACCAACTTTGAGGCAAGATAGCTTTAGGCTGAAAATTAATCTCAATTGGACTCCTAAAGGGTGGTGCATAAGAGGATGAAGCTCCAGGGGTGAGAGGGGAAACAGACCCTTTTCACTCATACGCTATCATACGATTGTTCATATCTTGTACTAGTTGTAAGAGGGAAGACATGTCTATCTATTTAACTGATTCTCCCTGGGGAAGACCTATTCTTTCAACTTGATCTTCATACTTTGAACAAGTATGCAGAGAGAAACCGAGATTATCAATGGATTTTTTCTCAAACCTATGATGGTAGGGGGAAGGTAATTCATTGTAGTAATGCATGAAAGCGTCTTGGTTTTGAGGTCGAATGAGTTCATGGATTTGATTGTATAGCTTAGTGAAACACAAGTTGAAGGAATTGATGGTCTCACCATCCTTATAGGTGACGTTATTATACTCCCTTAAATTCTCAGCTAGGCTTTTAGATTGACCATAAGTGGATCTGAACCAATATATTAACTCCTCCCAGGTAGACAAAATCTTAGGAGGAAGGTCAAAGAAATCGGTCCCAGCCTTTCCTTCCAAGGAATTAACGAATAAGCGCATGCAAGTATCATTGTCATTGTCTCCTATATTGTGACAGGCATTAGAAAATGCCACCATGTGTTCATTTGTAGTGATAGTGTTATTTCCTAAAAATCTAGGAAGATGTTCTTTAAATTTAGGAAGTGGACGAGTAGCAGGTGGTAGGTTAAGAGGAGAGGACACATGCCACGGTGTAGTTGTGGCGTCTTCTTCAAACTGAAAAAAAGACCATACTTTTTAATGACTTTGGTGGGGTTTGTGGTAGATTGGATAGAGATATGGTGGCTATATAAGCTACCAATCACTTACGAAGATGAATCTTGAGAAGGGGAAGCACTTCTCGTGCCACCAAATCCACCACTAGATACCATCTTGTGGATGATAGATGAGGAAAAGAAAGACGAACTGGATGAATCAGAAAAATTTCTCCTTAGAGAACTTTGTTGGGTATATAAGACAATGTTCCTTCTTCCTATTTCAACAATAGGATTAATTTCAGGTTTCTTCTTCTAGAAACACGAGAGTCTAAGGACATGAAAGAAAGGCCAAAAATGAAGAAACAAGAAGGTTACTGTTGATTTCTAGGTTGTCTACGTCTAGCTTCCCAACGTTCTTGGCCACTAATATCTCGTTCAATTGTTGCCCATGAATGATTAAGCTCAACACAGGTATTGGCAGTGTCTAAAATGGTGTTAAATAGGTTTAAAGCAATGTTGGTCTGATCTTGAAGACTGGACTCAATATTGGGCTGCCTTGTAACATGTACAGTCATTAAGAAATAAAATAGTCAAAGAATCAATATCATAAAAATAGATGTATCGATGAAAATCGAGCATAAAAATTAACCAGAGAGATTTTGAAGATCTCCCTAGTATGGCTGCCAAATAAATGTTGAGGAAAAGATATGAAATGATCTTACTCAAGCATTTTCAGATTCTTCTTGGCTAAAGAAAAATAGATGTGAATATCACCCTATGTTTATAGCCATCAAAATTAATATTCTAGCTCACAAGTATTGATTGCAAGTGCTTAGGCTATTCTTTTTATAAATAAAAGCTTGCTGGAAAATTCATTTTTTATATGATTTTTTGAGCATAACAGTTGTTGAAATAAATGTAGAGATAGAAGCAAAGACACCGAAATGATAATCAAGACAAATGAGACATAAATCAATCCTTTATTTCATTCCAATTCACCAAATAGTCACTCTCTTTACACAATTTCGTGAAGAAATTTTGGACCAAAGTCAAACTTAGACATCCTTGATGGAACATACAAAAGGACCTTTGACAGAAAATTAAAAACTAAACTCTAAAAGCTGGATCGGCTTGCCACAGATTGTTGCCCACTTGAATCTGCACAATAGCCTTTGTCATTCATGAAAACTAATTCACAAACAGACAATTCTACACATACTATCAAAGATATATCAACACCTATGAAAAACAAGTGTCTGAATGATGTAATTCAGCCCTGAATCTTGTTGTCTGCAATAAGGCCCTGCTATCATAAAAAAAAATTAGGCTTGTGATAAATTAAAGAATGAATGAAAACTGAACTATCTCAACATAAACTCAGAGAGAAAACCTTAGTATGCTTCTCCTTTTATCCCTCCCCTGAATGATGTAATTCAGCCCGGAATCTTGTTGTCTACAATAAGGCCCTGCTATCATAAAAAATAATTATACTTGTGATAAATTAAAGAATGAATAAAAATTGAACTATCTCAACATAAACTCAAAGATAAAACCTTAGTATGCTTCTCCTTTTATCCCTCCCCTGTTCCTCCCTTTCCTTTTGCCTTTAAGTAAATTAGAATTGGTTGAAGTAGTTGAACTACCTCATTAGTTAAGTTAATTAAAAACTCAACCAACTTTTTTATTAAGGGGAAAAGTAATAAATTATAATAAGGTTTTAAAAATAAATAATGACTAGTAGGTGGAACCCCTTGTGGCTCCCTTTTTGCTATTAACAATCATAACATAACTAGTTAATTAAGCAAAACACCCATCCTTGTGACTCCCTTTTTGCTCTTAACAATCATAACATAACTAGTTAATTAAGCAAAACACCCATCCTTGTGACTCCCATAATCACATTCATATTTGACAATTTATTTCATTGACATTTGAAATTATTTTCAAAAATATACTACCAATATATCCAAAAAGCCTGTTGTCCAAAAATTTGAAGTCAATTGTTCTCAATCAATAGATAAATAAATAAAACTTAAAATCCATATTTTCCAGTCTGCGAGGCAATCTTTCCTTTGTTGTTGCTATCACCTTTTAAACTCTTTGAATTTTCCTTAGGTTGTGTGGACACTTTAGGCTTAATCTCGTTGATCACATAAGAGCAATCATCCCTCAATTAAAAACAAGAGGACACTGATTTATCATAATCATTTGAAGGTGAGAAAGGGGCAGTAGTGGCTTTCCCTTTGTCAGGGGCATAGTGGGCCTCAGTTTTCAACCTTTTATTTGAATAGCTCATTCCTGTATGCATAATTGATTAGCAAATAGTTCCTTTAACATCCATGCATGAAAACTCTTTCAAAATAATTAATATAATGTGGCTCAACGACATATCAGACTCATGCAATCCAATCCATACAAATTGTTTAATTGTTGTCAATGAGAAGGGGCTGAGCAAAAGGTCATGGGATATGTGAGGGGTTTGTATTGAGCGAAACATGATAAAATGAGGAGGGAAAGAAACATGGTTACTTCTCAAAGACAACAAACAATCAACTGTAATGCAAACCAAATAAAATATGACCGTGATCCAACCAAGAAACTACGATTCCAAATTGCTTCAATACATAATTCTTATTTACTATAATTAAATTTTAAGAACAAGGAGTGAAAAATGAATGTGGGAAGGCGATGGGATTGTAATTAGCAAAAAGCGAGAAAATGGTAGGGAGGAGAGCAGATATTGTTGATAAAATTAATTAAGTAATCCATAACCATTCTATAGCAAATGCAAAAGATCCAACACCAACCAATAATTATTGTGCTTATTTAAACAACCACTGTGTATAACCCAATCAATTTTGTGTATTACTTGCTCACTTTTCGCAATTAAATAATTAACGCATAGTCATCAAAACAAGAAAATATGCTTTCCACAACAACCTGTAAGAGTTTTGTTTCTTCCCAATTGTCCCAGATAATATGTAAACAATTTCTAAATGAACACACACTCACTTGTTTCAAATTGTCTTATCAAAACATTAAACACCATCCAGAATTATTTCTCCAAATCAAACATAGACACTAAAATCACACCCGATTTCATTCCTCAAGTTCACTTAACAATTAATTTGTAATGAGATCATATTGCTACAGCACCAATGCCTATCTCCATTAAGATGCATGATATTCATTAAACATACATAGTGGACAGTCAAACACAATGATCCATATTTTAATTGCAAGACCTTGACTTGCCATTTAAACACACAGACAACAATCACCACTTTAACTCATACTATGCTCTGAATACACAGACCATTTGAAAAAATGCAGAGTATCTCTGTGACTATACAGTTCCAACTACTCTGAATTTAAACATCCATAATGTTGGGCTATCAATCAATATAACAAGGTAGCAAAAGTAAGCCTCATCTCATCTCTCAAATTAATCAAATTGCAACATAACCATACTATGTAAGAACCCGTGACCATCTCTGATGGCACAACCAATAATATCCATAGCATATACAGTGGATGGCCATACCATAATCATCACAATTGCAATACTCCCATGGAAATTTAACATTCACAACAATCATTAACTCAACTTAACATGTTGTAGGCACGCCACACATACCCACGCATCATGCAAGAAGCATTGTTGTGACTTAACCAATTAAAATTAATGTTGGGTCAACAATTCAATAATCCCAATGTAAAAGACAATGACTGTGTATTCAATCCCATTTCTTCAATCAACCGATTAACCATGCCAAGATTATCCATTTGACTATAATAACCTATGCAGTGACTAGATACCAAAACCAACACCATTTCCAACATAACCAACGGGGGAGAGCCAGTAATCAAACACTGTCAACAATACACCACCAATTCATAACCATCAATAGTAGACCCGACATGACCTACGGTTCCCTCTTATAAAAAATCAGGCTTAAGAAAACAAGGGTTCGCTCTGTGTACCAACACAAGGAGATTGGTGTCGACTCCCATCATCGGGTGAGAGCCTTTGAGACCAACGGTGCACACATAGGGTATAGCACTAATAACTTTGCAGAGAG
Organism: Picea abies; assembly: GCA_900067695.1. NCBI lineage: Eukaryota > Viridiplantae > Streptophyta > Pinopsida > Pinales > Pinaceae > Picea > Picea abies. Next base: position 12,909 of record CBVK0100247885.1, read on the forward strand.
GGTGATAGTTCACGAGATAGGAGAGACTCTGAACAGAGGAGAAAAGGATCCATTTGGCCTTGTAGCAATACTTAGAACACGTAGGGTATAACCCTTGTGGCTCTTCCAATCAAACAACTAACAACACTGAGATAAAACAGAGCTGAGAAAATAAATATAACCCACTGCATAACCATCAGTAGCACGAACAAACCCATATCCAAGTGAAACAATGTGCAGTGAAACAAGGCGTTTCAACCCAAGAAACCCCATAACAACAACCGACTGGGTATGGTGATACGAATGCGTGGAGTCATCCAGCCAATCTAGACCAAACGAAAACCCTTCAAACCAGACAAATAAGGATGAAAGAGGGCCTTCATGGATTATAACACTCGGAACGATTAATAAAATTGTGACCTTAAACCTTATTGCAATGAAAAACACACCAACCATTAATTCCAAAAAAATATCACCGATTTACATAGTTTCCAGACTTAAGGAAAGCACAGACCCATATATCACCGAGCCAATAATTATTTCATAAGAAGAGTAGGTTCATGGATGGTGAAAAGGAATACCTATAACCAAGAGCACCTTAAAAATGTGAGCTTAGCTGAGCAGTTCTTCCTCTGCTTGAAAATCGGAGCTTGATCACAACGAACACAATTGACAATAGCCAGCTAGGGTGATGGAAAATGGGAGGGGTATGGAGTGACATGCAGTAAATTCACGTTGCCTCCAACCTCCATTCATTTAATTCTTTAGTGCATGCCAACCCATTAATCCATTAATTCATTCAATTGAACCATGCATCGAAACCAACATCCACTGATTGCCAAAAGCACCCCCCTCATCACATATTATCATTTCCAACTATACCATAATTCACATCAACCATGTTTTCGTGTAACTCAATAAATCACATAGCTATTACTTGTTATCTAGGATTTACAATGAACATTTTGATTCCAATGCATATAGTGTATCATATTAGTATAGTCTAGTTCCTTCCTTTTGCATTTTTGTTTATATTGCTTTATTTCCTTTCAATTGCTCTTTATTTGTTGTTACTAAAATGTATCTTTTGCAAGAATCACAAGTAATAAATCAGGGACTAAATAGAAAAGGTAACAACAGATATCATAAGTCATTAATACATGGCATTCGAGCCTAGAGCAAGAGAAAAAACATGTATTATCCTTCATCCATCTGTCGTGAATAGGACCAACATTGATCATCAATCATTCTCAAACCTGTAAGCAGTGTCGAACAGTATTAAAAACATCAAATAAGAACCATATCTGATCCTCCAACCTAGAAGGGGGTCCCACCTACTAGTATTATATATATTATTATATTATAATTAATAGGCTTTAGCAATACTTTGCATGCAAAATCCCCGTTGTGATTTTAATCGTCAACAAGAAGTAGTCATAGAAATGCCTTGGATCACGAAACCAACCAACACTTTATGCAAGCATTGTCAAAAAGGAAAGCAAACAAAGACCAGGTTCAAATCAAAGGAATATTCAACGACAAGACCACTGGAAATTGTGCATGCTGATCTAGTTGGACCAACTACAACAAAGGGTTTAAAAGGTGAGAAATAATTTATCTTATTAGCTGATGATTATACAAGAATGACTGTAATTTGCTTTCTCAAGAATAAGTCAGAAGCTTTTGAAAACTTCAAGATNNNNGGTTGAAAATGAAATGGATTCAAAAATCAAATGCTTGATATATGATAATGGAGGAGAGTTCACTTCAAAGGAATTTATGGACTACTACAGTAGTCATGGAATAAAAAGGAAATTTCCTGTTGCTAGGACACCTCAACAGAATGGAATATTTGAAAGAAAGAACAGGACAGTACATAAAATGGCTCGAACAATGCTAATGGATTCCAAATTGACAAATATTTTTTGGACACATGCAATGCATACATCCGTTCACATTCAAAACAAAGTAATGCTCAGAAACAACACTGACAAAAATCCCTACAAGTTATGGAAAGGAAGACCAATAAATGTGAAGCACTTCAGAGTTTTTGGATGCAAATGCTACATCAAAAGAGAATATGGAAGAATGAGAAAGTTTGACTCTCATGTGGACAAAGGAGTACTTGTTGGTTATTCAAGTACAAGGAAAGCATACAAGTGTTACAACCTAAGATTGAACAAAGTTGTGGAAAGCAACAACGTAACAATTGATGAAACAGGTAGACAAGAATTAAAGGAAGAAGAAAATGAATCAATGGAACAACTTTACAGAGAAGAAACAAAAGGTGAAAAAGAAGGGGAAGATGAAGAGGATCTGACAGAAGCAAAAGAGAAAGTTCAACAAGTGCCTCCAAAGACACCTAGCAGATGCGTACAGAAGAATATCCCTTCAGATAAGATTATTGGAAACAAAGATGCAGGAGTTGAGACTAGAAGAAAAATGTGTTCACCATAACAAACAAACATAACACTCTCATCTATGATTGAACCAACCTGTTTTGAAGAAGCCAACAAGGATGAACTTTGGAATAAGGGCATGGATGAAGAATTGGATCAAATAGAGAAAAATGACACTTGGGAATTGGTT
>CBVK0100247886.1:0-10267 GCA_900067695.1 Picea abies
GGATATTTAGACACTTAGGATTTAGTAAGATCTACTTGGTCTATTATGTCGTTAGGTAAAAGTGTGTTTTCTAGTGTGTTTCTTTAGTATGCATTAGTATGCATTTGTAGTTAGGAAATCTGACAGTCACAATATGTTCCTGACGTAGAGTGATCCGACGGTTCATACTCTCCTCGGTCTTAACGGCCATTGATTTGTGGCTTAACACCCGATTAGTCCATGATATCTATTTAGAGAGCATGGAGGGTCATTTGTCGATGATCGATTATGAGAAACTCTCTTGTAAAATCTCTTTGTAATCTTTTTATTTTCATTAATAAACTGCTCCAAGTGGTTGTGTTGGTTGGGGCCATGGATGTTTCCCCGTAGGGTTTTTACCACATGAAAACATCGATGTGTTGATCTTTGATCTAGTTATGTGAGTGGTTACTGAAGGTGTTAGTCAATTGTTGGAATACCTGTGTTGTCAAACAATTACTTGCAAAATCAAAGATGTCTAGATAACTTAGACACTCATCAAAGAAGAAATCTCTTCCTCGAATCTTCTAGATACATCATTATAGGAGACTTATTGATTAGAATATATGTCGATGGTATGTTACTTTGTTATGTGAACAATGAGGAAGCACGGAAATTGTTGCAAGAGACTCGTGGTTCTTCGAATTATGTTATTCATGTAGGAGGTCACTTTTCTGCTAAAACCATTGCTTTTAATATTATCGGGAAAGGGTACTATTGGCCTTCAATCTTTCATGATTCTTATAATTTTTCGAGATCTTGTGACAAGCGCCAAAAATTTGCTGAGAAAGAACGCCTTTTTGCTATGCTTTTACAACCTGTCTTCCTGACTTTCCTTTTTCAAAATGGGGTTTGGAATTTATTGGTCCTATTAATCCTCCATCTTTAGCAGGTCAAGATTTTATCTTGACAGCTACAAACTATTTTGTGAAATGGACTGAAGTTGTCCCACTTGAGCATTCGCAGGATGAGCAGGTGAGTTATTTTCTTGAAACTAATATTTTTTCCAGATTTGGACTTCCTTTGGAAATTATTACAGATAATGGTCTTGCCTTTATTTCTACTAAGCTAACCCAAGTTTTAGCTAAGTTGGGGGTTAAACATTTTACCTCATCAACTTATTATCCCCAAGGTAATGGGCAGACTGATTCTACCAACAAGAATATGGTAATAATTATCAAGAGGCTCATTGAAGATAAGCCTCGCCAATGGCACACTCTCCTCACTTACACCGTTTGGGAAGATCACACTACCACCAAGGTGAGCATTGATTTCACTCCTTTCCATCTTGTTTCTGGTCAAGACGCCATTCTTCCTACCGAGATGGAACTTTCCTCTCTACGGTTAATGCTACAGGTCAAAGAATTAAATTCTTCTCATGATTCTCAAAGAATGAATGCACTTTTGCTTTAAAAGAGAAAAGGATGTTTGCCTTGGATAATATAAAGAGAAGACAGTAGACTATTAAAAGATATTTCAACAAAAGTGTCAAGGCTGTCAAATTTAAAGTCAATGAGAAGGTATTGTTGTGGCTTTCAACTCATGTTGATAGAGGAAGGCATTCAAACTTCCAAAAATTATGGTTGGGTCCTTTTAAGATCTCTTTTGTCTTGGGCACAAATTCTTACATCCTAAAGGACTTACAAGAGCGGTTGTTTTCCTATAGCACTAACAGTTCCCACTTGAAACACTATGTGGATCCAACTTAAAAAATTTTAAGTTGTATGGAATGTTTTTTGTATTATAGTTTGTTTTATTTTCTTCAATTTTATATCTATGTTATTACATTTCTGCTTATTTCAATTATGTTGTTTCATTTCTGCTATGTCATTTTCTTTCTATTTGTTTTGATTTGACTCCATTTCTTGTCAAAATAAAATGTTGGTTCAGTTTTGCTACAATGACACTATTCTGCAAAGTATTGTTAATTAATAACAATCAAGTTACACAGTTGTCATGATGTTCCCCTTGGAAGCATCATTGAAATTGTTATCTTCTTCAATTGTTGTTTTATAAGATAGTTGGTTTTATCCCTCTCTTGCTTTCCTTTTCTTCCATCCATTTCAAGATTCAAAAGAGCATATCAAAAAAAACATCTCCTTGAATTCAAGAACACTTTACTATGATTAATTGAATGACTATGCTTACAGAGATAAACCCCCTCATACTTAACACTTTCCATGAGTTATTCCCAAATTCCCAGTCATTTTTCCCTTAAATCTGCTCACTTCCCCTTGTTGCATAATCATTTTGATGTATATCTTCTTGATCTGATGTTATTAGTCTGCGAAACTAGACATTCTGAGTTCTTAATATATTGGAAATAGATTTCCCTGTGGAGTCGCCATTTTGTTGACGATTAAAATCGCAACGATGAATTCTGCCCACAAAGGATTGCTAAAAGCACTATTATTTAATTATGATAATAATATAATACTAGTAGGTGGGACCCCCTTGTAGACTAGAGGCGCAAGGATAGACATATTACTTTTATGTGTTACTATTGTTACAATGTTGCATACACAGTCCTACATTATTTTGATGCATTCATGGATCCATTGATTTTATAAATGGGTGATTGTGGCATTATTGCTACATGCTATTGGTAGTGACTTGCGATACAGAATAGTTCCATGGGTATGAGAATCATATTGTTAACAAGTGCTATAATATGTTATGTTATAACCTCGATTACTAATTCATAGATTGATTACTTTTCCATATATGATTATCCAAAGGATTATTGAATGAGAGCTAACTCGAAACAAAAGAAAAAGGAACTATGTGTTAACCCTAAGGCATTGGTAAAAGACTACATATAAACTACAAACGAATGTGTAGATTGATACAAATCGTGGGCCAATATATTATGTTATGTGATTTAGTTAAAGGAATATGCAATTTTGATTAAAAGTTGAAAGGAGACGCATATAACAATGTTTATATGTGATTATCGTGTGGAGTTATGGAAAAAGGTTAACGTAGAGATATGAGATATCTCAAGTGGTGCACTATGCAATATATATGGTATCAAATATTACAATGGATATGGAATTGAATTATGCATTGGTTATATGGTTTGATTTTAATGGTGAAGGTTATGTTAGTGGGTTGGATCATACATGGAATTGAATGGGGCCAGGTGAGGAAGCGATGTGCATTCACTGCACGTCACTCCAAACCTTCCCTAACACTTGTCACCCTATCATTGTTTCATTGTTGCATTTTTCCTTTGTTGGTTGTGAAGATCCATGTTTTTAGGATTGGCAAGGGTAAACTCGACCGGTTCACCATTGAAACGATTTTCTCACAGGTATGGCTCTGAAATTTCCATCCATGATGGACTCTCTATTTTATGAACCAAATGGTGGCTCAGTAATTCATGGATTCTGTGTTTTCTTGAGTTTTTCTACTGTGTGTAAATATGGTGTTATGGATCTTTGTGATGACTATAAAATGTTGGTAATTGTAAGAAGAGTAATGGGTATTATTGATTATCAATTTTGCGCATTGGTTATTTGCTCGGTCAGTATGGTTTTTATGATGGTTCTCTGTTGAATAATGGCGACAGTTGTGCACTGAAGCTTTGAGTTTTATGGTTGAGGATTTTAACCACCGTTATGTGTATTAGTGGTTTTGAACTCGTTTTCCCTCTCAGTCGTTGTTGTAATCTTGATCCACTTGTCGAGCAATAGTCGACAGTTGGTGTGTTTCTTTTTTCTAAGCCCTGAACTGTTGTTGATGGCCCGTTCCCTACTATATTTTCACTGAAATATTTCCAAAGGTCTAGTCCTGGTTTGTCCCAGATGTTAATACAAGCTTGTGTATGTATCAAATTGATACGAGTGGCATCCGGGATTTTTTTCCACAAAGTGTTTCCTCACTCGCTCCTCTCATCTCTACTATTATGATGACTATGTGTTTTGAAGCCCCACTATTGTTGTTGTCAAAAGTTATCAACCTCCTAGGTTATTGGAAAGAGACATTATCTCGTTGTGTTTTGAATACCCTCCATTGTTTAAGTTAACCCTTATTCTCTCTGCAAAGTGTTACAGGCACCTGTGTGCAACTGGTTGTTTAACCCAAATTGCCTTATTTTCACTCGGGCATTCATTTATGTTTATGTCAAAGGCTTGGATTTATAAGACGAAGGATTGTAGGTGTTTTTAAAAAGAGCATGGCTCTCTATTTTCAAGATTACATTGTGGCATGTGGTTGTTAATCAATAGTAAATGGATATGAGGATATGAATACCACTATCTCTCTGTGTTTTTTAAAAGGAAGACAAACATGTTTTCCTTGCCTCTCTGCATTTAATTTTTCAAGAGCCCGTCTTGGAATCTGACTTGTCTCTACCTCCTCGAGCACCTTCTGGGGTTTGTCAAGCTTTGGGTTATCAGTTTAATGATTGTGGAAATTTAAAAACATGTGCTCTCTCATTTATAAACCCATCCTCTTAGTTGAGTCTCGGTGTGGTCTCTCTGTAATGAATTTGTTCGAACAAAGAAGAAAGAAAATATGTCGTTACATACAGCTGAGAGTTGTCCTTCTTTTCTTCTATGGTCTCGATTACTGTGTTTAATCCGACATTATATTGATTGCGTTTAAAAATAATAAGACACATATATGAGTTGCACCAAGCCCGGTCATGGTTCTATCAAGTTTAAAAGAGGTGTTTGTGTGTCAATACCACTTTGTTCTCTTCATACATGATATAGTTATGTGGCTTGTTCCCTTTAAAAGGAAATCCTTATATACTATTTCACACAGAGAACAAGCTCGAGGTTCCATTTTTTTGGGAGATTGATTGTTGTTGTCAATTTTAGATTTTGTCGATGATATGATTGAAGACCTATGTATGATTGGGCATGCTTTTAATTCTGTCCATGATTTTTAAAGGAAACTGTGTATATTTAAATCGGGTCTGATTGTTGATTAGAAGACAGTAACTATTGATTGATATCTTTGGTGTATTATTGTTTCATTACCAAACATGAATGTTCTAGCATAGATAACAAATATTCATGTGTATCATTTAGTTATGTTCTCTTCATACGTCGTATGGGAATCATCGTGCAAACTATCAATTGTTTAAAAAAAAAAAGTATATATATATATTGATGCACACAGAGATTAAGCTCAGGTTTATGTTTTGGGGTTGTTTGTTGTTGTCGATCCATGATTGTTGTGCATATTTCGTTTGTTTTAAAAAGGGAAGGGATCAGCATTAGTATATACAATGTTGTTGAATTGGAAATGTCTATATAAGTTATAATACACATATTGTTATAAATTGAGGATTTTTGGGGAAATTAAATTGTTATTGAGATATCAAGCAGTTTGATGCAATTGAGAAACAGTGAATGTTTTTGTCTTGAAATGAATGCTTTTGGAATTAAATTTGAACAAAGTTATGATAATTGATTGATTTAATTTATTTTACGAACAGTATCCATCTAATTCCCTCTAATTTTTTTCATTTTTTCACTCATTACAAATCCCATCACGATCCCAAATTCATTTTGCACTCCCTGTTCACTAAAATTAAATTAAAACTATGTATAACAACGATTAAAAAATACACAGAGATAGATGGCATCTCATATGTTTTGGTTATTGTTACACATTCAATTGTTTAATGATTTTTTGAGAACTAATCATGTTCTTACTCCCGGTCATGATATCCCTTTTTCTCTCAATACAATCCCCTCAGATGCCCCTAAACCCTACTTCACCCCCTGCTCATTGACAATTAAATGAATTTTATGGATTGGATTGCATGGGTCTGATGTGATTGTTGAGCCAAACTTTGTTTCATATTAATAGAATGTCATGTATGGTCTATTTAAGAATTTAGTTGCTAATAATTGTTGCATACAGGATGATCTTCTTTAGCAAAGGAATTCATGCCTGAAATAATAAAGGCAGAGGGAATTGGATCAAAGAGCCTAGAAGGCCCATATTCACAATACATTTCGATGCAGATCCTCAAGATTTAAACTAGCTCTATCAAGCTAGATTTTTCAATTGGATTGGACAAGGGATAGTCCAGCCTAGGCTAGAGAGGCCTTACTTTCATCCCCATCATGTCCCTGGTATCCCTATGCCCCCACATGTTTCTTTGCAACTTGAAGTTTCTGAGAATGACGGATGGAAGGAGATTGTTCACCCAGCAGTATCCCACCATCGTGGCTGGAAAAATTTGTCTTTACATCCTCCTCCTCCACTTGTTAACCCAAATGTTCAGATTTCCCCTGCACACTCACCTGTATAGTCCTCCCATGCAAGCAAAATAATCAAAACTGAAGCCCACCATATGCATGATAAAGGAAAAGTTGTTTCTACCCCGCCCTCTCCTTCAAGTGATTCATCCAAATCTGTATCATCCGGTATGCACTTGAGAGATTATTGGTCCCATGTCATCAATGAGATCAAGCCTCAAGGTTCTACTCAGCCTAAGGCAATTCAGGGAAGTCAAAAGGGGATAGAAACAACAAAGGAAACATTTCCTCTCAAAGTGATAAATATGGTTTTTGATTATGTTTTATTATTGTTTTATTGAGGACAGTGGACTGCTAAAGGTTTTGGACAACAACTATTTTTGGATATTTGGATATTATATGTTTGGATATAATTTGAAATATCATTGATATTTAAATTTAAAATTGTGGAATTGATTATGGGAGCCACAAAGAGGTATGTTTTTGATTGATTGTCTAATTATGTTTATTTTTGTTAAAAAAAAATAAAGGGAGTTACAAGGGGTCCCACCTACTAGTTATTATTTAATAAAAAGATCCTTTATTATTATTATTATTATTATTATTATTATTATTATTATTATTATTAATTATTCCCCTAAACTAAAATTTAGTTGAGTTTTAGTTAACTTAACTAAATGAGCTAGTTGAACTACTTCAACTAATTTGGAATACATAACAACCAAATGAGAAGGAAGAACAAGTGGAGAATAGAAGGAGAAATCATACTAAGGTTTGATCTTAAGTTTTATTGAGATAGTTCAGTTTTTATTCATTCTTCAATACATTAAAGGCCTAATTATCTTTTATGAAAACAAGGTCCTATTGTAGACAACAAGGTTCAAAGTTGAATCATATCATTCAGACGCTTGTTTTCAAAGGTGTTGATCTATCTTTGATAGTCTGTGTAGACTTTTCTGTTTATGAATTAAATTTCATGACTGATAAAGGATATTGTCCAGAGTCAAGTGCGCAACACTCTGTGGCAGGATGATCCAAATTTTAAAGTTCAATTTTTACTTCTTGTCAGAGTCCTTTTGTATGGTTTGTTGGACAACTGAGAGGGGGGCGTTGAATCAGTTTTTACTGTTCTTAAACAATTATTCCCATTTGAAACTCTTCACAGAACACTCAATGATGATCACAATAATGCAAGGAAGTAAGAAATAGAATATTCAACATCAATCACACACATGAATTATACAGAGACAGATATTTCTTGAGGAAACCCATAAAGGGAAAAACCTCTTCTTCTTGATATGATAAGTAATATGTATTTTTTGTACATTATCATTCTTATGAGCACCAACTCATTTTGAGGCTACCACATCTATTTGACAAGTAACAACTTGCTGAGAGCACCAACTCTCTGGTTTCTCTAGAACCCACTAGAAGGAAGTACCAACTCCCTGACTGTTCCAGCACCAACTAGATGGAAGCACCAACTTCCAGTTACACAGGCACCAACCTGTATAATAGAGAACAATAGTTCTCCCTTGCACCACCCTACCACCCTTGTTTTTCTGGTTGCAACCAGATGGAAGCTACAACTCCCTGTGTTCAAGCACCCACTTGAAACTCTAAGGAAAACAGTCCTCCCTAGCACCACCCTACCACCCTTATTATAAAAACTTCATTACTGAAATTTATTACAGTGATACAGTGTTTTTCAAAGGGCTTACCAGTCTCATCACTGTTCTACTATATTGCTCGTCTCTTCCTGCATCAGTGTCTTCCTGCTCACATCTTCTTAAGATTCTTGATCTTCTACTCTATCTCTGCATGCGCACCTCGACTTTCTCCTCCTCTCTGAGATATGCATTTATGTTCGATATCTTTCTTCTGCGCTTTATGCTCTATGTATTATTTCCATTCTATGTGCTATGCCTCTTCTATGTGTTTCAGCTACCGCACACAACATGCTTCTACCCGCATGAATAACTCTCAATAGAAGCAACCATCTCTTCTATGTTCTATGTATATTTATCATGCCAAGTCCTCTGCCAGATCATACACCTCACTCTTCATTCTCTCTGGTGATAATGCTGAGTCTGTTCTTCATCAGTGGTCGATATCCTGAGATTCTTTGGCTTCTCTACCAATTACAGTCTTTGATGCTTTTCCATCTTTCAATTGTCTCTATGATGAGCATTCATCCTACTGGTAATTACCTCAAGAATATTCAGTTCCTCTGGTGATCACCCTGAAGCTCTTTGAATTCTTTGACAAGTATGCTCAGTGTGTTCATCATCAGTGGGTGTTATCCTGAGATTTCTTGACTTCTCTAGCAGTCGAAACTCTTCATCTTCTCTGTCATTTATAGCCAGTCATCTTTGGTTTCTTTGTCTTCTAAGCCCCTTCCTTCATGTGACCACTGGCGGTGACCCAATTACCTATTCAAAATGTGCTTCCCGATCTCGGTCTAGTGAGTGCAATATATTTTTCACGATATGACCTTGGGATATGAACTTCACGTGACCATGCGATTGTGACCGTGTCCATAGGCGGTTTAAGGGCAACCCACTTTTCACCCTGCAATTAACTACGAGCCTCCATGCATCCTTTCTCCAAAAATGTGGTTTTGATTGTGGCTCTCTCATGAAATATTAAGACCCAAGTATGTTTTGGCCCCGAAATGCGATGGGACCATCGATCTTACGATCTTAACGGTGATCCTGAAATGGACAGATCATATTGGACAGTTTATTTCATGGAAACAAATCAATGGTCGGATTCGATCCTTACACTCATCCTTTCATTGTTCAATCCGACAGCTAGGAATTAATCAAACATTGAGATGGATGATTGTCGAAACTTCTCCCTTTGGAACTTCAGAATTTCAACTTCTCAAACTTACATTATCCTTCCACTGTACTATGATCAGTGATTGAGAATACACCCAAAGTGATCTTTTAGAACAGGCAATTCGTGTTCTTGCTGACATGGCCTTCCACATTTCCTTGTTGAGTTGGTCTGCTGATGTGGGTGATACGTGTAGGCAGTGTAGTGGAATGTGGAGGCAAAGCATTGTAGTAGAGTGTGAAATGTAGTGGGTAGTGGAGTGTGATGTCAGAGTGCGGAGGTGGTATGTATGAGTGGTTTGGTGGTTTACTCGAAGGGGGGTCAAGCGGTAAGTGGTAATGAGCGAGGGGGTCCAAGTTAATAGAAAGGTGACACCTATGAGGGTCCCACAAGGAAAATACCACCAACTCGGAGCCCACCCCCTCACAATTAAAGGATGAAATCTCGGGGGGGTCTGATATGCCCTGTTGACCATAGATCTGAGTCACCAATTCTTGACCACTGAAATTAGTGCACCCTTTACCCAAATTATCCTGTCCTTCCACTTTAGAATGATCTTACGGTTGCAATCTTCTTCGGATGATCCGACGATCGAGAACGTATTTCAGCTCTCTGGGTCTCTAGACTTCAAAGATTTCAAATCTCAAAATGACATCTTGAAGTGAGATTTTTTCAGGAGAGTAACCTCCTCACATATTTATACCCGAAATGAATCATGTTTGTTGTAATGTCCCCACTTTGGGACATCATCACAGGGTAGAGATTTATGATGACCAGAGTAGCCAGATGGATGCTATAACGAGTACAGGGGTATTTGAGAGGAATTGTGGGGTCCAAATTGCATTGATGATCATATTCCATCATTATGAGCCATTCCGCATAGGTTGTATTTGGTTTCATTGCATTCCGACGATTTCCAGGATTTTGACTATTTTGAGCTATAAGTCAATGGAATTCACTGAAGAGGTCATTTTGGGCACATTACTTGGAGGAACCTCTCAGCATAATAGCTCATTGGAATCGGGAGGAGCAACACTACAGGATGGGATGGATAGAAGTGACTTTCAGTGGCTAGGGAAGCCACAAGGAGAGATAAGGAGCTTTTCAAAGGTAAAAAGGTTAATTAAAGTGATTTAATTAATTAATTAATTAAATATTAATAAAATGAAAGTCACTTTGGAGGGACA
>CBVK0100247888.1:0-15180 GCA_900067695.1 Picea abies
CAAGACCAGATATTGCACATGCAGTGGGAGTTGTGAGAAGGTATATGAACAATCCAGGTAAAGAACATTGGGAGGCAGTAAAGTGGATTCTCAGGTATTTGAGAGGTACTACTACACATGCATTGTGTTTTGGAGGTTCAGACACTTTTCTACATGGATATGTTGATTAAGATATGGCAGGTGATAAAGACAACAGGAGGAGCACCACAGGGTATGTTTTTACGATAGGTGGAACAACAATAAGTTGGATTTCAAAACTGCAAAAGGTTGTTGCACTTTCAACAATAGAGGCAGAGTATGTTGCTGCTACAGAGGCTAGTAAAGAGATGATTTGGTTACAAAGGTTTATGGAAGAATTGGGAAAGAAGTAGGAGAACAACAGGTTGTATTGTGACAGTTAGAGTGCCATTCACCTTGCAAAGAACTCAGCCTTCCATTCGAAGACTAAGCATATACAGTTGAGGTACCACTTCATACAATCCGCCTTGGAAGATGGACAATTGAAGATGGAAAAGATACACACTAGCCAGAATCTTGCAGTCATGTTAACAAAGGGAGTAACCAGGGAGAAACTGAGTTCCTGCTCAGTTTCAATTGGTCTTCAAGAATGAAGATGAAAATGAGAAATTTACCAGGTCCAAGAAGGTTCAGAGTCCAACATATACAACAGCCTTGGAGTTGTTGAGATCAGTCTCCAAGTGGGAGATTGTTGGTTGTGGAGCCTGATTATCTTCCTGATTAAGAGGTCCTTGCTTTCAGCTGTGTTTATACCCCATGAAGTATTTACACCCCAGAAGTATGTACACTCTTCCACGCAGGGGAGTGCAGATGGGGGGTACCCCCTCTACGGGGTTTGGGGGGGCTATCCCCCCGACTGGGGGGTCTAGGGGCAAGTGGGAAAAGCCCCCGAAGAAAAAATTGCCTTGTAAAAGTATATTGCAATTTCATTGTAAATCTGGACTGTTCATTATAAGGTCGCAGATCTAACGATAGAGATTATGTTAGGGTTTTTTGCCCTAGTAGGGTTTTTTGCCCTAGAAGGCAACCCTCTTTTATGAGGGAAATGTATTACGGCTATGGATGATGGTGAATATTGTATTATGAGAGAGGAGACTGTGAGAGAAAGAAGAGGAAGTTACAACGGGTTTTGCTATAGGTTGTATCCCTTCATTTGCTAGATAATAATAAAGGAAGGACCTGGCAATTTCTCTGGTGGACGTAGCCCACACTAGGTGAACCACGTAAATCTGTGTCTCTCTTGTATTGTGTGTCTTCTGTGTTTTGTTTCTGCATTTGTTTTATTTTATTGCTCTGCGGTCCTGTTTTTCTAACACAACCTACCTTGAATGTTAGGCAGAGTAGATGGTTGGAATTCCTCTGTGAGTATGACTTCAATATTAAGCACATACGAGGAAAGGAGAAAAAAGTGGTTGATGCACTCAGTAGGAGAGTGCATGAAATGCATGATACAACCATTAGCATGTATCATACAGATCTTAAAGGCATAATTTCTGAGGCTGCAAAAGTTGATTTGCAATACATGGAATTGATAACAAAATTGCAACAATGTAAAATGCAGCAGAAAGATGAAATTTATGAATTGGGAATTGATGGAATTCTCTTGTACAAAAAAAAAGTTTATGTACCCAATTCTCCTTAATTGAGGAGTGTGATTTTAAAAGAAATGCGTAATGTGCCTTATGCTAGACACCCAGGATATCAAAAAATAGTTTCAACAGTTAAGAGCCAATTATTGGCCAGGCATGAAGAGGGAGATTGTTGAATACACAACTAAATTCTTAGAGTGTCAAAGGGTCAAGGATGAGCATAGAAACCCAACTGGGTTGCTACAACCATTACCCATTCCTTAGTGAAAGTGGGAAGTGGTGGGAATGGATTTCATCACATGATTGCCCTTAACAAGAAAGCAACATGATGCAATCATGGTGGTGGTGGATAAGCTTACTAAAACCACCCATTTCATTCCTATGAAGGTTACTCACAAGGAAACCAAATTTGCTGACATTTATATGAGGGAAGTAGCATGATTGCATGGGATTCCCAAGAGAATTGTGCCTGACAGAGACCCAAAATTTACCTCAAAGCTTTGGAGAGGATTATTCAAGGGGTTTAGAACAAACTTGAACTTCAGCATAGCCTATCATCCTGAGTCTGATGGACAAACAAAAATAGTAAATCAAGTGATAGAAGATATGATAAGGATGTATGTGATGGAGAAACCATCCAGATGGGAGGACTACCTACACTTGGTAGAATTTTCCTACAACAATGTGTATCAAGCATCATTGAAGATGAGCCCGTTTGAGGCACTTTATGGCAGAAAGTGAAACACCCTAGTATGCTAGGACAACCCAGTTGATAGAAAAGTGGTTGGGCTAGAGTTGCTCAGGAAAATGGAAGAGAAATTGTTAAAGATAAAGATGAATTTGAAGGCTTCCCAAGATAGACAGAAAAACTATGTAGACAAAGGTGGAACCCACAAGGTGTTTAAAGTGGGTGATCATGTTTTCCTGAAGGTGAAAACCAATAGAAGTTCCCTGAAGTTGGGAAGTTGTTCCAAGTTAGTAGCAAGATATTGTGGGCCATTTGAAATCCTAGAGAGGATTGGTCCAATATCTTATATGCTTGCATTTCCTTCATCTATGTCTATACATAATGTATTTCATGTGTCATTGCTTAAGAAATAAATACCTGATGCTAATCATGTTATTGATTGGAATGTAGTTCAGGTGGAGCAAGAAAGCACTTTTCAAGTGCATCTAGTACACATTCTAGACCGGAAAAGCAAACAGCTCTAGAATCGATCCATAGGGATTGTAAAGGTCCAATGGACCTAGTATGGTCCCGAGGATGCAACATGGGAGAATGAATATGCAATGTGGGTAGAATACCCACATCTTTTTGAAGATTTTGAAAATCTTGTTGATATTATGTAAATGAGTTGCACCGAGGACAATACAAAAATAAGGGGAGGGGATTATAATACCCCAAGGTCAAGCCCTTGTGAAATGTACTGATGTTTATAGGCTAGTGAGCCAAGTAATTATAAGCTTGTAGGATTATGTGTTATTAAGCTAGAGAGCCTAGATGCCAAGGCCAGTGGGCCTGATTCTATATATGTAATTATGCAAATTATTAATAAAATACATCGTTGTGTGTAGACCGACCACAAAGAAAGAGTTATGGGGGACTAAGATACACTAGTTAGAGAAAGGTATGGGGCTGAGAGGCTAGGAAAGAGGGGCTAAAATTGAGGTCTTAACCCAAGGGAATATTATAATGTATTCCTGAAAAATACTAAAGTTGGGAAATAAACCCAGCTATCCTAAGTCCCTTTGGGGAGAGGAACAAACTCCAAGTGGAGAGGAACATGATCCTAGAGAGCCAAGTGTCACCCAAGACACATGCAAATTTATGTGGGAATTCCCACCATTTTTGGGGTTCATGAACCATTCTGGCCACCTTGGGGAGGAGTTCTCTCTCACCAGTCGAAACTCTCACGATTCTGCAAGTTGACCATTCTCACCATATTTTTCTTTCTCTCTCTTAGCATTCTGACCAGTCTGGCCATTTTAGTTCTTCCCATGAGCTCATCCTCAACATTCCAACCATCCCTTGTGCAGTTCACACACCCACTAAACAAGCATGCAACTAGATCCATTTTTTCCATGGTAAACCTCTATTATCTACTGAGTCGTCCCCTTGCCTTATCCGATTTTGGTAGTTGTGGATTGAAGAGGTGGGTTTTTAGGCCCGTGGTTGAAGAGGCGGGTTGTCAGGCCCGTGGTTGAAGAGGCATTTTTTTAGGCCCGTGTTTGAAGAAGTAGGTTGTCAGGCTTGTGAGAAACTCTCTCTAGATGAGAGAGTTTGTTGGGAAGTGATTTCTCTTGGAGGGAGTCCAGTAGCCACTACGAAGCTCTAATAATTCCTGATCTGACATGTTGTTGAAGCCTTGGAAGGGAAGTGGAATAGCCCATGGAATGTGGAACAATAAAGGTGCATATTCCTGGGGTGGGACATGCATGTGGGGAATGAGAGTCCATGAGTAGTGGGCATAAGTAGGCTCCTTGGAGAGAATCCTTCCAATTCCTCTACGCAGTTTTCTGTTGCCTCAGCCTAGTCTAGGATTCCTTTGCCTTGGGTGGAGTTTAGTCCCAGCTCGGGGGTGACCCACTGCTCAACATGATGAGAAACGTAGTCTAAGGCTAGGAGGTTTGTGGAAGGTTTGCACACAATTGGTGGTCATCTATTAAAAGATAAGTATCAAATATCTATTCTCTATGCGATGTGTGTCTTGTACATGTGTTATAATGTTATCAGAATTGCATATGTTTATTGCATGTATGTATTACTGTCACTTTCGAAAGAATATGTGCATGAACATAATGTTATGTATGTTTAAAATTTCATGATATATATTTGTGTGTGTGTGTGTGTGTGTGTATCAGAGATGTTTCCTCTGTGGCATGGCCCAATCTAGGTGGTTGGGGTGTTACAAAATGGTATCATATCAGAGAATTAAAGATACAGTTGTTAGGTAGCATTGCCGACAAGGGTTTTGAGGGTAGAGGACATTACGCTTCCTTTTTCCTTTTCTTTAGAAAGATTTCCAATTGGTTCTTGTGAAGAAACGTGTTGTGGGGAAGAGACTTCCTGATTCCTAACCAACTCTTCATCCTCAACATGTATAGGAGAACTAGCTTTCAAGGTTTTCCAAGACTTATTTCTGAATATTCTTGGAATTTTTCTTCCTTGCCTCTTGTTCATAAAATCAACAATATTAATGGAATCATAATTTTTTGTGGTAACATGTGGGTTGCATTCAGATGAAAGCGAGGAAAATACAGTTTTATTAGAAGCTTTAGAAGAATCCTGAGGTGCTTCACTGAAAACACATGAGTTTGGGCTAAGGTTAAACTTGACAGTTTGACTACGAGTAACCCTCACAGTGTTTTGCTGAGGAGAAGAAACATGCGGTTAATATAGAATATAATCTTCTACAAGATCTAGGGTTTCCTCCTGAGAAAGATGAAACTGTGAACTTGCTTCAGAATTAACCTAAAAGTGATTTCTTTTCACGATTTTTTCCCAAGAATCACCATTCAGTTCTAACTAAAATTCGATCAGAATTTTCACTAAACCGTGAGGAAAGACATTTCTTTTTGAACCGAGACTCTTTATCTGACAGAAATGAGCCATTTTAGAGAGGATTTTAAGCAAGAATGCATGCATGTTCAACTCATAATCCATGAATACTATTAATAGCCGAAAGTGATAAATAAAGAAAAGGATATATTTTCCCTCACAGGTGATAAACCCCTTAATAACTATTAACAAAAAATGCCATTTTTCTTTAATTGAGGATATGTGCATACCTTTATAATCATATTTTGATTCGAGATAAACCATAATTTTAGACCAAGGAATCTCCTACACCCTTTTGTTTTTAGACCAACATTCTCCTTTTAATGGAAATTTAGTAGCTTTGGCCATTATTTCTTCATCTAGCTGTAATTCTATATCCCCAATTTTGGCACGTTCACGATTAAAAGTTCGTGTGAAATCTTTGGTGACCTACGCATTATGAGCATTAAACATGCGCAAAAAATTTAGCCATCCAACCTTCTCAAAATTTGGATAATAATCTTCCCAAGCTTCAATAATCTTGACAATGGGTTTTACTCTGGAAATCATTCCCATCTTAACAACAATTTACCACACTACATTTCAAAAAACCCTCATTAACGAAAAACTAATAGACCCTCGCTTGGAAATGAATGAAAAAAAAGTTTCAATTCTTGAAGAAAAACCTTATTTTGAGAAAGACACAACATAGGTAATAACTCATGAATACGGATATGCAACTCAACTCTTTATGTGGATGTGAATCGATGCACTTCAGGAAATGAGCATTGTTTGTATGCAGGTTGAAAAGACCCCGAATTAATGTTCCATTAACTTTATTTCAATTTATGATGATCGGATCAAGCCTAACGCACCACAACAAGATCTTAAACAACTATTTGTAGACCGTGAATATCAAAGTTATGATAGGCTAAAATAGGATTTCAATAGATTATGATCGATCATGAATTTAGAGCATTGGTT
Source organism: Picea abies (assembly GCA_900067695.1). Classification (NCBI taxonomy): domain Eukaryota; kingdom Viridiplantae; phylum Streptophyta; class Pinopsida; order Pinales; family Pinaceae; genus Picea; species Picea abies. The sequence goes on from CBVK0100247888.1 coordinate 6,130, forward strand.
TTAAAATCGACAATAAATAAAAAAATGTATCTTATCAAATATTGTAGCTCTTTTAAATAAGAAGAAATCATAAGGAATATGTGAGATAAAAACATTTGAAAGCCAACATTTTAATCAAAACCTTTATCATCCAAAACATAAAATCTCATTAATGATTGAATGAAAATCAAAGAGGTTAGGAGTATGTCCAAAATTGTCAAAACTGAAAAAATTATTCAAGTAAAATAAAAATTCATTTTTCAAAAATGAAAAAAAAGGGTCCCAAATCTTTATTTATAATACAGAATTTGGGAGGTTGTTTTCTTCTACAACACCTTCATGAGGGAAGAACAAAACTTGGAAGACCGAAGAGATGACAACATTATCACATATTTCCAACTCCTTCCTAGCCATATGTTTTAGTTGAGCAGAGCATTGACCACTTGCACCTCTACAAATGTGGCCCATGAGCCCATGTGGCCTAAACAAATTTCCATCAAAAGAGATTAACAACGTGGGAGATAAAGCAATCTCAGGAGAGCCAATGGATTTCCAACAAGACAACAACATTACACATGTTGAAGCAAGTTCATCGATGACAATCCTCCTAATAATGTGCTTTGAATACATGACATTAATTTGCAAGGAAACATTATAAGGAATATGAGGCTTCAATGCAACTATAATATTGAACTTGATAACTTGCAGGCTCGAGGATTCAATACTCCTATTGCGGATAAAAATGAGATTCATTGCACAGGGAAACTCTAAAGAACCTCTAGGGACGACATCATATAGGGAATCTGAGAAAGTCCTCAACAATTAAATAGTTGGGTGTGGCTCAAGCATTTGGATTTTGCAACAAATTCTTGAACACACCTTTTGATATGCACGACATTATATCCCTCCAGGCTTCTCTATGTGCAGAGAGTTTTGGGGGTCAGAAATTTCCTTTCCTTTGGATGTCGCCTCAGGATTACCATAATCTTGGGTCGTAGCTGACACATTAATATCTTATTTCACGATGTTAATGAATGCCATGGATCCATCCGTCAAGGGTGCATTTTGGGTGCCCCCTTGAGAATTTCCACTGGAAGAGCCCATTGCCATATTATGTCCCTGTGGGAATGGGTTGTTCAACATAGCATGTTGTTGCTGTGCCAATAGGTGTTGAGCCTCTTTCATCTTAGGGAATTGATGGGTAAGGTTATCATCTTTGCAAAAGCTTGTAGGGACACTTCACCTTCTTCTACTATTTATCCCCCTCAACATTCATGTCATATTTAATATTATTATTATTATTATTTCCACCTCCCTTATTATCTTTAGTCTTTTTCTTCCCTCTTGGTTGTTGGTTACCCTTTGGGTTTTTTGACTACATAGCATGCACATCCAGTGATTGGATGGTGGAAATGGTCGAAGCCGTATCTTGAACAACCACATTTGGATGAATTTTCATCTATTTCATATGGTTTGCAACCAGATCTATGGTAGTGATGTTGATAGAACCAACAATTCCATTATCATGCAGTCTAGACTTCATTTTTGAAAGGTTAGTAGCCGATCGCGGTGCATTCGAAAATATCTCGTAAAATATCCCAAATTTTTAATTAATCAAATCTAACTATTGGCCCCTGAAAATAGCCTCCTCCTCATAGGACACCCCAGACATAGAAACATCCTTAGAGATACATGACAACAAGGAATTTAAAAACCATTCCAAGAGGAACTCAGGAGAGATCATAACTTTGATGATCCTTTTCTGCCTTTGTTACTCTTGGATGTGATCCGAAATATGAATGGATTTTTCTTCGTTAAGCATAGACAATAAATCGGTGCCAGCGTCGTACCGGATTGGTAGCTAGAAATGGTTTAGAAAAACCAAAGCCAAGTCATGAAAAGTGTGAAATTCCGAGCCCTGAAGTTTGATATACTATTTCACCACAACTCCTATGAGAGTGAACTGGAAGAGATGTAGCTGGATGGAGTCATCATTGAGAGAATTGGATGAGGACCACAAATAAAAAAAGTCACGTGGTCTCTTGGATCTTCACCAGATTTTCCCTCGAACTTTGGAATGTTTGAAGGTATCTAAGTGGGGACTGGAGGCCATCTTGGATCATTGCAGACTAGGTCATTCATGAGTTTAAATAGGTCTATTAAGTTTAATGTTTCGAGAAACATAATCCTCGATTGCGGCCCAAAATTCTAATGAGTAGGGTTGGAGCTCTTGGGTTGATTAACAAATGAAAACAATACCTTGGATTACTAATCACTATAGGTTGTGTTGACACTCAGAACTGAAACGGGCTGCAGCAAATCAATCCCGAGGCAACCTCGAACCGCTTTGGATTGGGAGCTGCTCCTTCCAACCCGAGAGGGATCTCCCGAACAATGTCACAATAGGAATTTAAGTAGCGTGAAAAAGGTGGGAAGATTTATGGGTGAATGATGGTCTTGGGTTTTTGGAGTTTGGGTGTTAAACTAGGGAAATGATCCATTGGGCATGGAGTCAAATGAAAACCGAAGAAAAGAGACAATAGCAGATATTAAATACTTGCAGAAAGTGAGGCAAAGTAAGTCTATCTTTCAACGTTTTAATTAATCATGATGCGGTAGCGGAAAGAAAAAGGAAAGGCCGACGTAGCAAATGATATATGCAGAGTTCTGGAAATGCAGATTGGTCTTACACAGCTGATAGCTGGTGCAGAGGAAAGGCAATAAACAATTGCAGAAGACCCAAACCCTTTCGTTATAGTAGTGGTCGTACTAAAGTATAACGAAGCCCATCGGTTAGAAGAAAACAGAATGTAATGCAGTCGTGATGGATTAAGGAAGACATAAAGAGATGGTAAAGACAATTTCAGCTGCGAGTAAAGAAACACATAAACGAAATCCAAATAGTTTTAACACAGCTAAAAGAGAAGAAAACATGCTAAAAGAAATCGACTGTGATGAATCTCACAGTCGCAAATAAACATCTTTTTTATTACTCCAATAATGGCTTACACAATAACTCAGCAATTACAATGAATCTCTCTTGACAGAGATTTTTCTCCCAGTCCTGCGCTCATGCGCCCCCCCCTTTTTTCTGTTACATCCTCATACTTTTAAAAGAAAGATCTGAAATTCTTTGCGTTTCAGGGAATGTGAAACGATTTGTCTTCTTGGGCTCTGCGGTTGCCAGATGCTTCGTCAGTTTTTTACTGAACCGTTATTTATCATTTGACTGGTGGACAAGGATTTCTGGTGTAATCCAAGCGTTTGATTTAATAATAGGCTGTACCTTCTCAACTTCTATAGTAATATCATTATGATTGCGAATAAATATCTCAACAGGCCTGGTTAACGATGATTTCACAAGCTCGAAATGGTCTCTCTTTGTTTCAGGTCTAGAATAGGAAAGACGATCGAGAGTGCCAGCAAAAACACTTTCAAGAGTTTCATAAGCCTTCCCGTATCCACTATATTCCGCACTGCCCGCCTTACTATAGCAGCAGCACGTGCATCTAAACTGGAGGTGGGCTCATCCATGAATATGATAGAAGGATTTGCGACAAGCTCTACTGCAATTGTCAATCTTTTGCGTTGATCAGTAGATAAGCCATTCACACCAGGAATGCCCACGAGAGCATCTTTCAGACCATCTAATTCAACCAGCTGCATGACTTCACTTACAAAAAGCTTCTTGGTCTTTGAATCTATTTCAGGTGCAAGGCGCAACCAAGATGAAAACATCAACGACTCATGGACAGTAACTTGTGGAGAATGTATGTCATTCTGCTCGCAGTAACCTGAGATTCGGGCAAATGTTTCTTGCACCTTTGGGAAGCCTGAAATTCGTATATTTTCCTCAATATGACCACCAATCTTTCTTCCAGAGAGAACATCCATCAGTGTCGTCTTTCCAGCTCCACTAGCACCCATTAAAGCCGTCAAAACACCTGGCCTGAAAGCTCCTGTAATATCTTTCAGCAGGCGAAGTCTTTTCTCTGTTACACCCTGTTCTTTCATTTCCACAGGCATATCCACAAAATAATGGATATTTTGGAAAGAAATTGCCAATGGTTGGAAAGAAAATATCATTCCACGTTTTGCACCTAGTAACATGTCAGAATTAGAGCCTTTGCAAAATCTTTCCCTTCTATTAGATGCACTGGTGAAATCCTGTAACTGCACTTCAGCTGTAAAATAAGCATAAGAGGAATGGATTTAGCCACATGCCAAGTATAATTTCAATGCTAGATATGCTAGCTGTTGACGCTCATGCCCTACATTGGGCTCTACATTGGACTCCATACCGCAATCATCGGACAAATCACTCCCATTTTCTTCAGATTCAACACATCGAATTCGACTCACCGATGAAAGAAAGGTGTTGAAGTGTGTGAGGGATTCTTGCCTTCCTGCAGCGGTGGAACCAGGTACAGATTCAGCGAAATCGGTGGGCGTGCACAGCTCCAGAACAACTATTAGATTCTGCTGCTGATTCAACGGCGACGACGAAACGTTTTTCGGAGGCACCTGATTTACAATAATCTTGCGGCAGGGAAAGAGATTCCAGGCACTGCTCCTGTTCCCCCTGCTCTTCCCCTAAATGGTAACGTCCCGCCATCATGGTAACACCCCGATATCTCCTGAGGCCACCTGCATGGCCGTAACGTTTTTCCCGATACTAAGTCGTGAACATAAAAAATGCATGTGGCTTATCTTCTCCCGACCTAATTTCTTCTCTTTTCCATGTTTAAACAATCCGGAATTCTGCCTCTTCCAATATGACCCGTGCTCCATTTCCCTGGTTATCCACTAACCTTGCTTCTGACCTCTTCTCTGCCAGTGTGGACAAGGGTTTTAGGGTAACGACTCTTGGCTTTATTCAACGCACAAACACCCTAATTTTCCTCTCGTCCTCAGAACATATGTTATTCTCTTCTTTAGTTTTAGAAAGTTCATCACTACATTTTTCAGTTGTGGTATTTCGGCCAAAACTCCAAATCCACCGAAACTTCCCAAACTGTCCCCTGCTTATTTTCCTTGTCACATGACAATTGACTCAAACTCTCACTTACTCGGTCAGAAATGACCTTAGGATTGGGGTTTTTGATAGGATCGCTACATGTGACAATATCCATTCTTTGTTCATTAGACACTATACTTTTATTAGTGTCTTTCTCACCTATGTTAACAACCAAATGCCTTCCATTTTGATAAACATAGTTTTTTTCCATCAAAATGATCTCTACCTATTGTGTCTTCAATGCTTCGCTTTGGTGCTTCAATTTTATCACTGGCATGTGGGGTATCATTTCCATCAAGCAAGGACGACTTGCTGACCTTTGACTCAACCCATGACTCAACTCTATCAGGTTTATCATCTAGCAATTTACGTCTAGCTGAATTTCCAGATGAAGTTCCACTTGTATGTGTAGGAAACATATCATTTAAGATAGAATCAGAATCGCTGATGGAAGAAGGCAAACAATTTTCATTTCCTGTTTCTTGTGTCTCTAAACTATTCACTAAATTTGAAATAGTGTGTTCCTGAATGGGTGAATCTTTAAAGCTTCTCCCTTCCATGCCTTGACCAAAGGAGTCTTCTGGCACCACCTTTTGCAACATAGAATTCCTCCATTTTTGTTCCCAATAGCTCTCTGGCACTGAAACTCTCAATCTATCAGGTGAACACGGACTTGAACTTTGGTGCTGCAAGACCGCAGTTTTATGAATAAATGCAGGTAACTGGGATGAGAGAGAATTACTTGCACTTCTAACAAGTTTCCCTGTCCTGACGTTATCAAAATGTTGCCCTATTTTCCCCATAGGAGGTGGAGTACAGCCATTTATATCCATAGCAAGACCATGAAGTAAATTTGCCTTTTCAATTAGCTTCTTCACATCTGTATTCTGTGGAAAATTAAGTAACTTTTGGAGGCAAGTTGTAGCATTTGGTGTGGCAAGCAATGAGGATCTTAGGTGCAAAAAGCATTGAAACTGCCATAGCTAAAATAAATGCACTACAACGAGAGTGTGCAATATTATTTCCTAGGACATTACCACCACTGGATGGTAGACGACTGTTAGATGATGTAAATATTGCATCCCAGACAAGTAACAGATCCGCAAGACCAAACTCTCGACCAAACAGCACCCGCAACCAACGCAATGCAAAATATTGGGGCTCAACACCAAGCTTGACAAGATGATTGTACAAGGAGAAGTCAGCAACAACAAGTAAATTATATAAATCACTTGCTTCAATAACAGGAGGCATCCCAGCTAGAGAACCAACTACAGGGGAGTTGATGAAATAGTCTGCCATAGCAACCGCTCCACCTTGTCCATTTAACAATGCGGTTGACATGGAACAATACAATTCTCAGATAGAGAATTTCCAAGCATGCAATTGGAAACGAAAGTAGCATCCCAAACATTTTAAACTCGAAGTATCTAGAGCTTGTTGGAAAATGCAATTGCAGCCCAATCTGGTTGTGAGGAAGACCACTGCAATTGGTTTATTTAAGTAGCTGCCATGTAAGCCAATATGGGATCAAGGCCACCTTCAACGGGATGGTTAATGGAAGACAACTATCATATCAGAGCCTGAGAATCATCTCCAACAGTGAAAATATGACAAGGATTGTGAGGAGCCCATGCAATGTCATTAACACTTTCTTGATGCCTTTGAAGTTCTGCAACAGGTACAATTGAAAATCTGATATCCAACACAACTACTTTAGAGCTATCCATAAGAATAATAGCCAGATATCTTGGGTCCTATTTGTTCCACCCCAATTGTAACAATGGAGTCTCTGGTTTGGAGCTTTCATAAATAGTAGTATAATGCTCCTTGCCCCTCAAACAAAAAACTATGACAGACCCATCTGTTGAAACCGAAGAAAAAACACCTGGTCCTCCCCAAGCAATATCATATACCTCCTTGTCATGAACAATCAGCTGTGTATCCACCACCTCCTGTTGTCACTAAAGCTGGTCTACACATAAAAAGTATTGAAGTCATTGGACTCACAGCGTCCCCATTGATAATCTCTGTCACAACATAGGCTCCAACTAGGGATGGTTCTTTCCTAAAAGTGCCAAGAACCGTAGACCAAGTTCCTTCATCCATTTGGCTATGGAGTTGCAATGCTTTATATCAAAACCATACTGGACTCAAAACTGAACTGAAAACATATTGAAAAACATCCATGTAATCTAATACTTGAAGTCAAGCTTATTTATATACATCACCTACTCTAACTACTGAAAGATTTCCAGAATCAAATGATACGAAAATGCCAGTGAAGCCAATCCAATAATTGTCTTCTTCTTTGAAACTTTCTCACACTTTATCCGAGCAGGCTGAAGCAGGAAATTGACAATCCCAACCTGGCCTGTTGGTGATCATGGATTTTTGAACCTTTCATCAATTCTTGTGACCAAATATTCATGACATAGCATACTCCTCCATTAAATGAATCTAAAAGCTCAGCAAAAGGGTCTTGGAAAAACATATGGTCCTGAGGTTTTACAACATCCATGACTACTCTATGTTCTGGTTTATGATGCTTAGGATCATTAAACATGGCCACCATTTCTTTTTCATGAAACAAAGAAGAGTCTAGAATTTGATCTTCTGGTAGGAAATCATCACAAATAGGTTCATTAACTTGCTGTAAAATTCCATGAAATACCTGACTGTCACCATTTAAAAACAGATTTACATCTTCCTCTTGAGTAAGTTCAAAAGATCCAACATCTTCATGAGCCAACTCTTCCTCATACTAATCATTTTCATCAACTCGGAAAATTTCTATTGTTTCTTCCTCCTCAAGGGGACTTGTATCACAACAATCTTCAAAAAGGATTTCAGCAGAATATATCCTCTTACAGTGTTGATGAAAAAGTGTGTGAAAACATTTCAATGAAGGAATACTGGAATGGGGTAAAGATTTATACCTGAGTCTAGCATCCTTTTCCAATGAAAACATAAATAATTTCATGAGGACATCTTCCTGATGTACATTTTATTCTTCCATGAGCTTGTGGAATTCAAACAAATGTTGACCAAGATTGTTGTCCTCATCTTCTCCAAATTTAGGAAGAATATCCCCCCAAATTTTAATGTCTGGAACAGTGTTTGGAAAGCCATAAACATTTGCAAAGTCCAGAGGAGCAAACCTTGTAGCAATTCGAGCAGTGAACGAGCTTGACATTTGAGACTAGTGGAGTCGCCAAAAAAATCATGTAGAGTCTACGAACCAAGGAGTCGCCAGGTGAATGATCACAGCCAATTGAATGCCTATCCCTTGTTCACCATCAAGAGATAGATCTGAACTTTGTCATATCCCAGGGAAGATAACTCCGTCCTCCGTCCCCGGCAACGGTGCCAAAAATGTTGACACTCAGAACTGAAATGGGCTGCAGCAAATCAATCCCGAGGCAACCTCGAACCACTTTGGATTGGGAGCTGCCCCTTCCAACCCGAGAGGGATCTCTCGAACAATGTCACAATAGGAATTTAAGTAGCGTGAAAAAGGTGGGCAGATTTATGGGTGAATGATGGTCTTGGGTTTTTGGAGTTTGGGTGTTAAACCAGGGAAATAATCCATTGGGCATGGATTCAAATGAAAACTGAAGAAAAGAGACAATAGCAGAGATTAAATACTTGAAGAAAGTGAGGCAAAGTAAGTCTATCTTTCAACGTTTTAATTAATCATGATGTGGTAGCGAAAAGAAAAAGGAAAGGCCGATGTAGCAAAGGATATATGCAGAGTTCTAGAAATGCAGATTGGTCTTACACAACTGATAGCTGGTGCAGAGGAAAGGCAATAAACAATTGCAGAAGTCCCAAACCCTTTCGTTATAGTAGTGGTCGTACTAAAGTATAACGAAGCAGTCGTGATGGATTAAGGAAGACATAAAGAGATGGTAAAGACAATTTCAGTTGCGAGTAAGGAAACACATAAACGAAATCCAAACAGTTTTAACACAGCTAAAAGAGAAGAAAACATGCTGAAAGAAGTCGACTGTGATGAATCTCACAGTCGCAAATAAACATCTTTTTTATTACTC
>CBVK0100247891.1:1670-15467 GCA_900067695.1 Picea abies
CACACACACACACACACACACACACACACACACACACACACACATTAAATGTACATTTAGGCCCATATATTCCCCCATTTGTGTTTATATCATATACATTTATCCCTATATATTCTCCCCTTGGTTCATATCATAGTACCCTCGTTCAAAAATATTTGTCCTCAAAGCTTTGCAATTAAAGGATTCACATGTGATGAAACCAAGTAGTATGATTTTGTTATGTTCCTTGGGGTCATATCATACACATTTATCCCTATATATGCTCCCCTTGGGTCATAACACCAATCCAATAATTTTCACTACTTAATCATTGATTTACACAATACAATACACTGCACTACTCAAGAATAGGTATTATGCACAAAAATAGACAAACTAGCCTAATTGCTATCAACTAGATTGGTCATCACACATGCTAGTTTAGGTCAATCTCAATTATAAGTTGTAAATGTGTAGAACCTTGAAAAGAAGATTGCATTACTTGAAAATCATTTAAAGTATTATAAATCTACACAGGGTTCAATTTCAGTTTTTATAGAGCATTTGTTAGAAGAATATTATTCTAATGTACAAGTTAAAAGGCACTCCTATGCCAATTATTTTCAATTACAATAAATTAGCTAACAATTTTCCATTTTGTATAAATAAAATTTGACATGGAAATAAAATCGAGGAAAAACACAAGATCAACTTGAGTTCATAATTTTTTTTTAGAAACATAGAGGATATGAACCACATAATGTAATATTTTGAGAAAAAGAAAAAATATATAAGATTGAACATGATCTAGGTTTTCGGAATAAAGTTTCTTATAAAGCTCAGAGATAAATAGAAGATGAATGGTTGTCATGTATTAGTATCTGAGACATTATTGAGAAAACCACTACTCAATTTCAACTTCCTTGTCTTGATCCATCAGAAAACTTTCATCCAGGGAATCAAGTATTGTATAATTTTGAGGAGATACTCAAGTAGCACAAGTCTGAAGTCCAAAGAATATCAAATGTTGAAAAAGAAAATTTAAAAATAATAAAAAAGGCTAAGAAAACCACAAAACCTAAATATGTTTTCTCCAAAGTTGAAAAAAAAATATTCTAGAGAGTTACCAACTTTGAGGTGAGGCCCCACAAAGACAACATGTTTTTCCTAATAATGGATATATGTAAAATTTTATTTGACCGGAAAAATATTATAATAAATAAATAGTTAGAGATAAAACTCATAGTTCACCTAAGGTTTAAGTCTTTAGTTGGTTCTTATAACCAATTTTGAAATTGTATTTATGGGAGGATTTGATAAGTAGTATGGGATTTTTGGGAAAATGATTCTTGATGAACTATTTTGTTAAAAACTCTCATACATTGGTAAATTTAGAAGCCTAGTAAAGAAATATTTTCATGTATATGGTGTGATGTGTATTATTGTACAATTCAACTAATAGCGTGCATCTTCAATGAGAGATTTCATTTTTTTTAGTGTAGAGTACTCTTAAACAATATTGATATTCATTTCATTTCTTTAACAAATCTAATTCATTTGTTTAATAGAAAATTATTATGTGTTTAAGTTCAATTTCTTCATTTTATGAGGAAGCTTTGTTATTTCATCTAATGAATTTATGTAAAACTAATTCACAAGGACGAGTCATAATCTTTCTCTGTTTTGACGGATAATTCTTAATATTGTGTATTTATTTTAGGTATTATTAGAAGTAAGTTTTACTTCTATAAATATTTTAAAAATATAAAAAACAAACATTATAAATCTGAAATCTTATTAAAAGGTTGTCAAACCATTAATCTAGAAGAATTTTCCACACCAAACAAAGAAGAGTCTAATTGAGCCTTTTTTTTGGGTTAAACCCATGTTGTTGACACTTAGGTATTTTTCCTCATCAACAAAATTGGTGATGAAAAAAGAAATGAATTTTTAAGGTTAATTCAATTCCTAAGATTGGGTCATCCACTAGCATCCCACATACTTTAGATAAATCCTAATAAAAAATTGCAAATGTGTATAACCTTGAAAATATTATTGCATTACTTTGAAATCAAGTAAAGCACTATCAACCTTGAAAATATTATTGCATTACTTTGAAATCAAGTAAAGCACTATAAATCTCAAATAGGCTTAATTTTAGTTTGTATCAAGCATGTGTTAGAAGATGATTCTAATGCACAAGTTAAAATATCATTTTATGCCAAAGATTTTCAATTACATGAAATTATCTTATAATTCTCCATTTTTCATAACGAGAATTTGATGTGGAAAGAAAATCAAGGAAAAACATAGGATCAACTTGAGTTCATAAAAATAAATAAAAAACATAGAAGAGATGAACCACATAATGTGAGAATTTTGAGCAAAGAAAAAAGATATGCAATTGAACCTGATCTACGTTATTGAAATAGAGTTTCTTGTAAAACTCAAAGATAGATAGAAGATGAATGAGTGTCATGTAATAAGATCTGGATGTTTATTGAGGACACCACTACTTAATGTTAACTTCCTTCTCTTAGTCCACCAAAAATATTTTGAGTATTGTAGAAATTTGAGGAGATTCTTAAGTAGCACAAGTTTGAAGTCTAGGAAATATCAAATGTTGAAAAAATAAATTTAAAAATAACCAAGGAAGGTAAGAAAACCACACAAATTAAATGTGCCTTCCCCAAAGTTGAAAAACATATTAAAAGGTTTTCTAGAGTTACCAACTTTGAGGTTCCCGCAAAGGAAATATGTTTTTCATCATAATGATATATGTAAAATTCTATTTAACCAATGGGAAAAATATGATAAAGAAGTAGATATATATTAAACCCATAATTCACTTTAGGGTTAAGTATTTAGTTGGTTATTATAATCAATTTTTAAATTGTATTTATAGGAGGATTTGAGAAGTAATATGGGATTTTTGGAAAAAGGAAATTTTATGACTATTTGTCATGAATTGGCCAAAATTATTTATCACTGAAGAAACATTTTTATGTATATATTGTGATGTGGATTATTCTGCAATTCAACTAATAGTGTGGATGATTTGTAAGAGAACTTATTTGATGTATTTCATACTACTTTGAAATTATATTGACATTTTTTACATTCCGTTTCTATAACAAATCTAAGTCTTTTGTTTCATATCAATTTATTATGTGTTTCAATTTAGTTTCTTCCTTTTATTAAGAATATTTTTCATTTCATCTATTGAATTTATATAGAACTAATTCATGGAATTTTAAAGGATAGGTAATAATCTTTTTTTTGTTTTGAGAGCCAACTCTCAATATTGTGTATTTATTTTAGGTATTATTATATAGTAAGTTCTACTTTCCATATACAAATATTTGAAAAATAATAAAAAGAAACATCATAACTATGAAATCTCATTGAAAGGTTGTCGTTCCATTAATCTAGAGGTTGTTTCCACACCAAACAAGGAAGAGTCTAATTGAGCCTCTTTTCTAGGTTAAACCCATATTGTTGACACTTGGGTATTTTTCCCATCAACAAAATTAGTGCTAGAAGGAGGGATGCAATTTTATGGTTGATTTTTTTCTCAATATTGGGTCATCTACTAGTAGCCCACATACTAATAATGAAAATCCAAATCCTGAAATACCCCACAAACAACCTAGTTTCAAAGATTTGGAGAATATTGAACATAATGTTGATTCTGAGACTGAAATTCCATACATAGTATCAAATGAGGAAGTGAAATATTTCAAATTAATAACTCTGGAATATGGCAGATAGACTGATGCCTTGTTTGTTGCTCCACTACTTCCTCAAAGAAGAAGTACCACCCAAAGTGTTACTTAGACCAAAGATAGAACTGCAGTACACACCATCAAAGATTTGGTAGAATTAACACTCCAAGGAATTTCCCAATCTTTAAATGTAATTCTTCCAACCCCTAATCTTGTTAAATCTCCTATAGCCACTTAAGACTCTGAGAGTCACTTTAATCAAAATCAGAATCAAATAATTTAGACACTAGACTTGTATTTTTAGACATGGAGAACAATAAAAATCAACCTTGCTTAGCAAGAGATACATTGGAATTTGCTTTGGAATTCCTGGGTAGATGTATAACTTACCTAATCATCCAGAACACATTTTCCTTTGTATAACCCTCATCTATATAGGACTCCAGAAGATCATATAAAAAAAAATAAATCCTATTAGACTAATGAATTTGCAACATGAAGATATAGTATGTCATTTGTTCTCTTATACCTTTGAAAACAAAGCCTCAACTTAGTTTTTCAATTTACCCATTGGATCAATAACTAACTGGGCTGATTTTCAAAAGGATTCTCTAGATAAATTTTGGGAGGAAAGAACCATGGAATATTTGATGAATGAACTATTCTCATTAATAATGGGTCCAAAAGAAAGAATTAAGGAATTAAAAAATAAATAAATTAAAATAATCCTTAATAAGTTCGAGACATGAGGAATTAAAAAATAAATAAATTACAATAATCCTTAATAAGTTCGAGACATACAAAACCAACATAGGAAATTCAGATAGAAGTTTATGCTAATGCCTTACCAACCCTTATTTCCATGTTCATAAACAAGTTATAAATGATACATTATCTTATCATTTTGAGAAAGCTAAAAAAAATTGAATTTGAAATAATGAGGTGTAAAGGAAGTCATGTCTCATTTACCAAGAAAGAAAATGTTCAACCCTAGATTTTTTTTACCTTACTTAGACCTCAACATAAACCAATATCATAAAGAAAAGAAAAAGATTATATAAAATTGGATAACCTTCAAAATATGACAAAATGTTTAATCAATAAAATCATATACATCAAAATAGACTTTGGAGAAGGAACTTCAACACAATGCATATATAAGCCATTATATCCCCTACTGTTAAAACTTCTCCAAATACTCAGAATGTTAGCAAAACCTATACCAGTAATCAAAATTCCTTTTAAATAGAATATAACATAACATAGTTGAAGATCTTAAAAAAATTAAAGAGAATAATTCAATTCTCGATGTATGTAATATTACTCAACAAATGAAGCTGTTGTTAAATTATTTCAAAGAAAATATGAAATACAATAATAATCTGTCACAAAACATGTTACCAAAACAACAACCAATAAATTAAAAAATGTGAATGTAAATATTTCTCTTGTTAAAAGATATAATTTTCAAATTTCACTTTTTTTTTATTATTATTAAATTTTGATATTCTTACTAAAAATATACATAACTACTTGGTGTATTCAAGGGCTTCATCCAATGTAATGCCTTGCAAAGTATGTAGAAAATGGAATTCTACCCCAATTAAGTATTCTACTCACTTCATTCAGTTAGATATGTAATAGGAGAACTCAAGGATGCCTTAATACATATATCCTCTAATCCCATGGTTCATCAAATTATTTATATCATCGTGGTTGGCATTCCCAAAGATTATGGTTTACTTTTCAATAGAGATTGGTCTCAAAATATTCAAGGCTATTTTGCATTTAACTGGTCACATCTTTGGCCTCCCTAGAATGGATGATCAAATAATATTATAATTGATCGTGAGTGATATATGAAACATATTGTGACATATTTAGAAGAAGCTAATGAACCATATTCCTCTGAGTTTCCAATTTCAGATAATTATTCTCTTGATTCATATTTTGTAAATTTTGTTGTAGAATTTGTGCTTATTCCTAAAAATCAACATTCTAATTTCAGATAATTATTCTCTTGATTCATATTTTGGAAATTTTGTTGTAGAATTTGTGCTTATTCCTAAAAATCAACAGTGTGAAATAACACTGCAAGAAAACATTTTTCAAGAGGTTCAGTGTAACATAAATGGCATAAATATTGTAGATAAAACTAACTTAATAGTATATATTAACATTTGGACCCTTTTCTATGGCTCCAAGTCTCAATAAGGAGTGGGAGATAGTTGTATGATAGTGGGAGATAGTTGTATGATAGTTGATCCCCAGGGGAAAAATAGCTATATATATTGTGGATTAGATTTTTTTTTTTTTTAAATAAAAAAGAGGGTAGTACCTTCTATATTAGATAAGCACAAAACTTAGACAAAAATACAGATTCATGGCTAAAAACCACCAAAAATACTGCCGGTAACTGGAAACCAGTATAACTGAGGGGCTGATAGCAGTTTTAGCAATAATACATATAGATGGCCGGCCCCCATTGTTAATGCTAATGCATGGGTGGCTGCCATCCGCAATTAAACCAACACTTAAATCAGTTCTTAGTGCGTATCCATGTGTCACTGACTCGGTGTGTCGTGTCACCCCATCCAGGGTGGATTAGAATTTGAATGTACAAACAATATTACAAAATATGAAGCACTTGTACAAGACATTAAAAAATCCATAGCTTTAATTATTAATTATTTTAATTTTTTTTTGGATATTCTAAAATCATTGTGAGATAGATAAAAAACACAACTCGTTGCAATTATCCTCACTGAAAAAGCTATTAAGGTAAAGTGTTAAGATTGATTGGTAACTTTGGATCCTTCAATATATCTTCCATTCCTCAGGATAATAATATAGTAGTAGACTCATTGTCTACTACGACCTCTAGATTAGTTTAGTTAGAATATTTTGAGGCAAGTAGATTTTCTATTGAGTTTCTTTATAGACCTTCACTCCTTGATAATATCACTAATTGGAGATTTTTTGAAGGTGATGAACAAATTATACAATTTCTTACTAACCAATATACTATCAAAGATGTTGCAATTGATGATGAAGAACATGGAAAAGCATTAGAAATTTGTAAATAAGGAATGGATAATCTAACAACTAACATTATTCCAAAAGGTGTGGTCACCCTAGAAAAACTATTTGTCTTACAAGATAAATTCAAGAACTCATATAATGTCAAAAACCATAGTTCAACTTTAGGTCATGAAATTATTAATTTTGGAATTGTCGATAACCCAAAGAATATGAATCTTGGGATATGTACTAAAGAAGAAAAATATGCATACCTATAACCTTTCTAGAAATATGAAGATGTGTTTGCATGCACATATGATTTAAAAACTTACGACACATAGATAATACAACCCCAATGAAAAAGGGTGTGAAACATTTTCAACAAAAACTACAGAAAATGCATCATTCTTTGGAACCCCAAGTGCAGAAAGAGTTGAAAAAAATATTTGTTGCTAAAATCATTTTTCAAGTTCAACATTCTACTTGGGTACAAGACTTAGTTTGAGTGAGGAACACAAGTGGAAAATTTCATTTGTGTGATGATTTGTGGAATTTAAACAAAGCCTATGAAAATGAAAACTACCCCATGCCACCCATGGATCACATTTTATATCTTGTCTCAGGATATGAAATGTTTTTCGTTGCTTGATGGTTTTTCAAGTTATAATCTAGTATTTGTGGCTAAAGATGATAGACTTAGAATGAACTTTAGGACTAAATCGAGAACTTTTATTTTAAGATAATTCCTTTTGGTCTAATTAATGAGGTGCATCTTTTCAACGAGTAATGGATATTGCTTTTCATAGTTTGATAAATCACAATATTTTTGTATATGTTGATGATGTGATTGAATATTCCAAGAATAGATCAGATCACATTAAACATCTTACTCTAATTTTTGAAACATGTTGAAAATATGGCATCTCATTAATCCTAAAGAAAATTATTTTCTCATGCACAAAATTTAAGTTGTTGGGTCATATTATATCTAAAGAAGGTATCATTGTAGATCATGAACATGTTAAATTCATTACTCAACTTCATTTTCATCACAATAAGAAAGCAATACAATCCTTTTTCAAAAAAATTAATTTTGTCAGGATATTATACTTGATTTCACTAAAACTATCAAACCATTACAAAAAAGGATCCAAAAATATGTTGAATTCAAATGGACCAAAGTTCAAAAACAAGATTTCAAAAATATTAAAAAAGTAATTGATAACGCTCTAGTTTTATTCAATCCTAATTTTAATTATGATTTTCTTCTTTATACTTTTGCATCGAATCATTCTTTGGAAATAGTACTTCGTATAAAAATTCATAATGAAATGAGTGCTCAATTTATTTTATGAGTATGAATTTGCAAGGAGCATAATTAAATTACCCAACCATTGGTAAAAAAGCATATTGTTGTCTTTAGGGTTGAATCTAGTAACAAGAATTTTATTCGCATCCTAAAAAATATAGTAGTTAAAAACCATAGGAACTGACACAATGCTCTACCCAGTGCCTTGTGGGATGATCAAGTAACTCTCAAAGGTGCATTGGGAACATATCCATTGTTAATCCCTAGAAAAATCCCCATACAAATCCCATGTTATGTATAAAACCACTTATTAATCCCCTTATTGAATTATTACATTTCTTGTGTTATATTTTTATGTAGGCTCTGAACCCCTTCATTATAATTGTACCCTTTGTCTCCTATATATACCAAGGAGACCTAGTCATAGGATCATCTTATATCGTATCATATTGTATCTAAATTGGATATATTGTGAAAGGAGGTTTCCCCCTATAAGTGGATTATAATCATTGACTTTTTGTCATTTTTAAGGTGTTGGATCATAACATTTGGTATCAGAGCATAGATCCTAGGGTTTTTCTTCTCCAAGAAAGTCATCATAGAATTTGTCCTATAAATTGGTTTTTGTGATGATCCAGACAACAAAACTTAGATATTATTTAGCATACATTGTAAGGTATCTGTGGTATAAATTTCAACTTCTGGTTCATTCTACTTTTGGTGATACACCCTATGGAAGATAGGGTTTTTAACTAGTCATATTACTAGTCTCAAACATGTGTTCCAGGTAAAATCGCCGTGTCTTCTTTAGTGAGGATCCAAATTCAGTGATACTAGTTTCTTTTGAAAGAGGATAGTGCATAGTAATTTGGTACGATTTTTCAGGTTCAAGTATCAAATAGCGGACATGTGGCATTCTGTACAAGTTCTCTCTCCATAATAGTCCACCTATCAGCAAGGTTTGGAAAGTTACCATAGATTTCACCTGGAACATCAAATTTTGGTCAGACCTATGGCATTGTAGAAAATACATATCATAGTACTATGAGCCAAAATTTCAAACTCAGAAGGGCTGAAATTTCAGAAATACATCAGAAAAGGTTGGCCAGGAGGAGAGAATCCAAATTAATGGTTTGAAAGCTACATAACTTACAATTGGCACAGATTTTTATTGGAATATGCATTTTGGTGATTCAAAATTTGTGATAAATAGGAAGAAGGGGAGCATTAGTGTTTTTTCACATGGCTCGAAGGGCTCCTCCAAAAATTACTTCACCCACTAAACCTCCAAAGAGCTCAACCATGGCTCAAGATGAATCCAAGAGATGTATAATCAGATGGAAAAGAAGATCACTAAAAATAGGGAACAAATGAAGAAGAATATAGATGAAAAAAAAAATACTAAATTCCATGAAGGAATTGAAAAATTCCATGTCTTCCATGTTCTTTCAAGCTCTAAATGAGAGACTCCTTAAAGGATATATCAAAATGCAAGGAACTCATGAAAATAAAGGTAATATTCAGGTTGAAAAACCTATTGATAATGATAAATTTTCAAGTGGATTTAACTCTAATAGTGGAGTTAATTATGGTGGGGGTATTAAATTCAACTCTCCCAAGATTTAATTAAAGAAGTTTGATGGAATAGATATATTTACTTGGGTGAACCAAATAGAGCAATATTTTGAACTACATAATATTATGGATGATAAGAAAATAATTCACATAAAAACTTTGAACTTTGAGATAAAACCATATCAATGGTATCAATGGGTAGTTAAAAATAAGCCCCCTTTTTATCATTATACTTGGGGTTTATTTACAAGAGAATTAGAGGAAAAATACGGGAAAGTTTGGGAACATGAATACTTATGTCAATTGATAAGAATAAAGCACTTAGGTGATATTGAAGATTTTTATTCAGAATTTCAAGATTGACCACAAGGGTGGATGACATAAGTGATGACCAATTGTTGGAAGCTTACATGGCTGGATTAAAAGAAGACATTAAACATGATATTTTATTAAAACATCCTGCAAACATTATGGAAGTTATGCAATATTCTCGTCATATTCAATCCAAGAATAAGGCTACACACAAGTCTACCATGGGAGAATACATAGGAAGCATAGACAATTTGGGGTTCATAAGACAATTGTACCTCAACTGAAAAGGTCGACACCTAAAAAAATGGATGAAAGAAGAGACAAGAAACTATGTTTAAATTCTGAAAGCACGTACAGTAAGGGGCATAAATGTAGTGAGAAGAGAGTATTCTACAAAGGCAATGAAAAGGAAGAAGATCAAGAATCAGAACCATCACAAGATGTAGAGCTAGAAGAGACTACTCCAACGATATCTCGTCATGCATTGGTTGGCATCAGTACTCCACAAACCCTCAATATAGAAGGATATATCAAAAAGCAAAAGGTAATAGTGTTGATTGATTCTAGTCAAACCCATAACTTCATCAATTGCAAATTAGCAAAAGATCTCAATTTCTTTGTATATCCAACACCAGAGTTCCAAGTAATGATTGCAGATGCAGGTACCATAAATTATTCTGGGAAGTGCCATAGTATTAAACTCAATATGGGGGTGTATTTATTGGATAGTCCCATGATTTCCATCCAAATGGGTGGTGTTGATGTTGTATTAGGGGTCTAATTATTACAATCATTGGGAACAATGGCCCTTAATTTTCAATCATTTCATGATATTTTCCTCAGAAGGTAAGGAAATTGATCTTAGACCTATCCAAGGGAAACCCTCTAAAGTTATAAGCGCTAACAACATGAAAAAAATACTAAAAAAGGGACACCATGGCGTAATTGCACAATTGAGCTCAGTAGATTTTCAAACATCTTTAGCCTCTGCTCTAATGGATCTCCAAAAATTTATCAACAATCATTCCAAGGTATTTGGAGATATGCCTAAGGGTCTTCCACCTACTCAAGATCGTTCCCATGCTATTAATATGTGATAAGGAAGTCTACATCCATTCTTCCATGTTTCTTTCTTAAAGAATATAATCAATGAGAAGATCTCAGTGAAAACTATTTTATTAGAGATGAATGGAAAAGGGAAAATCATACTAGAACCACAAATAATCCTTGAAATAAGGATTAAGAAGATGCAAAATCTATTGGAATGTTAATAGTACTGAGAGGTGGGGGTGAATCAGTACTGTGCACTTTTAACTCTTTTCATTTTACATTGATTTAAAGCATATTAGAATTTATTGTTGCAATAATTCATATTAGAGAGATACTCATAATAATCAAAACATTATAGATATAGAAATGAAAAACCTTGAAGGTATTTTATACATAAATGTCAACTTGTGGAAAAATATTTTTCTGTGAGAACACCAATCCTCTTATGAGCACCAAATCATAAAATTTAGGCACCAACCTATAAATAAACAAGTACATCGATCCTCTATAGGAACCAACCTACACACTAGGAACCAACCTGCAAACAAAAGAGGACATTGATCCTCTATAGGCACTAACCTACACACCATGAACCAACCTGCAAATAAAAGGGACACCAATCCTCTTACAAATCAGGAACTAACCTAGATGATCTGAAATTCCTTTCAAAACAATTCTCCCTGAAATCGACCGTAAGCTGCAAAAAATCACTTCATAGAATATTTGGTCTACTTATCTACGAGGTTCATGAGATATGAACTCTGCTTCGCTTCCTCGTTATTTCAGATCCTCTTCATTCCACACACCACTCGATTAGGGAATTGTCATTTATAATGATTACTTCCTTAACATTTCATCCAAGTACATATCGTGTTTGGTCGGCTTGAGTCCATAAATTCTCCTTCGGGTCGAGCTACAAATCCCTCCATGGAAACCAATATTTTGACTTCCTTTTGTCGCACACAATTTCCTCATATAATCCTTAATGCTCAGGGGTTTTCCAATCATTTCTCTATTTGATCTTGTCCTTCGATATACGATTGCATTTATCAGGAAAATTGTGGTGCCTATCGTACCCCTGAGACCTTAACACTCACCCACTGTTTGATTAGGTTTTCCATTTAATTTCCACCGTTGATCTGCAATCATATTTGTCGGGACCATAAGGCATGTCAGACCCTTGGGGCCTTATCACTCAGAAAATGTCATATTTAGATATTCATTCAATATCCATCATTTATTTGTGATCATGTCATTGGTACCACAATGAGTCTAAAACACTCAACACTATCTCAACCATTGTATTGTTGATCAACGATTTTCATTGGTTCTCAAAGTTCTTCTTTTTGGAGTCCGCTCATCGACTTCACTCTGATCATGTCCTCTACGATGGAATATACTACATGACCCTTTCAGACTCCAAATGATTGAACAACCTCCACCATTGATCTATTTAATATCTACAGTCACACTCATTATCCTTCATTTTCTTTGTGCCATGTTTTTGTCAAATGACTTGTACGTATCTTCCACTTGTATTCCACGTGTCTCACTCACAGTCATGGATCCCACTACCATATGTTCACTTCACAATCGTTGATGTCAAAACATCACATGTATTTGCAAACTATCACGTGTCCTTTTCATAGTCGTTGATATATTTCACTGCACATAGATCCCAGTCGTTGATCGAAATGAACGAACAGATTTGTCAGCACATAAATCAAGGTGCGAGGGAATATTCTTCGATTATTTTCTTTGGAATGTAAATAAAATGTTGAATTATTTCACTTCGATGGGAGCGGCTCTGAGAGAGAATATTATTCTATACCTTTACTTTGACAAATAATTTATCGCCACATGTCCCCATCATGACCATTGATTTATGCCACTATTATATGACATGGTTTTTTAGATGGATTCCATGTGGATCTATTATGGTACTGACGTGATGTTGATGTCATCACTTGCTTCAACTATTATTCGTACATCTTGCTAACTTGGCACTTTGAAACATGGCCACCTATGAATGGAGCATGAAGGAATATTCCCTTTTAAATATCTTTGAAGATATTCCATTGGCATCAAGAATATTTGGTAAGTTTCACAGCTCCGATAAGAGGGGGTATCGAAGAATATTCCATTTCAATGCCATTATTTTGGAGTGTATATTACTCTGTCAATGTTATGGCTCTGAATAATTAACTTCGAAAGTCGGACTTTGAATGGAATTTGATGTTGGTCATCGATATCGATAGAGATATGATCTCATCCATCCATTACTAACATATGAATGAGGACTCTAGGAATTATAGTTGAAGGTCACGATCGACTGTAAATTTTGATCCAACGGTCACGATTCTTTGACTGTGTAACTCTGATAGACTTCATCAATGGTCACAATTTCTTCTGATCTAATCTCATTCATCCAAATTCTCTCGATATCTCTTCCAATTAAAGGTTATATTTCTCCCGCAGGGTACTGGAATCGGAGTAGATGGTTAATAGAAGCTCCGATAGAGGGTTTGTGAAACACATGACTTCTCTTGTTTTTGAGGTCCAATGGATGATCGACGAGAGTCGTCAATAGGGTGAATCTTTTCCCAGATTTAATTTATGTCGCTAATTTGTTCTTCAATAGAAATTTTATTGCGATATTTTACCAAACACTGTGTTGTTCCATCAACCACTGCATTGTTCTATGACTGTGCTGGTCTGCAAACATTTTGTTGTTTCATCAACCATCGATTTGGGCCTTATTCTTATTCTTCACTTGATCTAGATTATTTTCGACACGAAATGAGAGCGGAGATATAATAAAGAAAT
>CBVK0100247892.1:0-15223 GCA_900067695.1 Picea abies
ACCGAGATCTACACTCTTTCCCTACACGACGCTCTTCCGATCTCACTGGGATGTGGTAGATACTGGTTATGTAAAGCCAGTTTTGCTAGCTAATAAGGATGACAAACTAGAATTTAGCTTCAGCGCTAAGGCCATGAATGCTATCTTGAGTGGGCTTGCAGAAGTAGAATTCATAAAAGTTATNNNNATGAATGCTATCTTGAGTGGGCTTGCAGAAGTAGAATTCATAAAAGTTATGCACCTAGAAATTGCCAAAGAAATGTGGGACAAACTCATTAGCAGTTATGAGGGTAATGAGAAGGTAAATGATGCAAATCTTCAAACCTACAGAATACAGTTTGAACAGTTGAAGATGAAACTATTGGAAAACACTTTATGAGAGTAGAAGAAATGGTAAATGCAATGAAGGCACTTGGTGAAACAATTGGGGAACCTTCTTTAGTTTAGAAAATCTTGAGATCTCTCCCAGATAGGTTCAACCTGAAGGTCTCTGGTATAGAAGAACTTAATGATCTAAAAACCTTATAGTTTGACCAAATTCTAGGAACATTGATTGCATATGAAATGAGAATAGTTAAAGATAAACCCACCTCCAGAGAAGCATCTTTTAAAGTAGACAAGAATGAGGATTCTGAGCCCGATGAAATTGAAGCAAAATTTGTGAAGAGACTCAAGAAGGGATCAGGAAAATACAAAGGTAAACTGCATTTCAAATGTTTTAACTATGGTAGGATAGGTCATTTTGCAAACAAATGTCCCCACAAAGGAAAGGATCAGACTTGTGATGATGAGGAGAAATACAAACACATAAATTTCTTTAAAGAGAATAACTTTAAGAAGAAAAGTCTTTGTGCAAAAAATGATGATGATCCTTCAGATGATGAGGACAATGATTCATCTATTGAAGATAAAATAATTGACTTCACACTTATGAACAAAGAGGACTATGACAATAATAGCACAGGGAGTGATGTTAATGAAGAAGAAGTTGTGGTTGACATGGAAGGAGAACTGATCAGTGCATTGGAAGAGATTGACAGACTAAGAATCAAGAATAGAAAGCAAAGACAACTGTTGATACAGTTCGAGAAAGATAGTAAAGAACCTAATGAAGACCTTGTCCTACTAAAGGTAGAATTGTAAGAGGCAAAGAAAATCGAAGAGATTCTGAAACAACAACTATTAGAAAAGAGGGCAAGATGTGAAGCATTAGAACAAGAAGTAGTGAAAACAAGGAAAGAAATGGAGAAGTTTCAAGCCTCGTATAATCAGAATCTGTCAAGTAAGAAAGCCTCAGAAGGATTAGCCACCATTTTGAATCAACAAAGGAATCCAAAGATGAAAACTAGTTTGGGTTATGAAGAGGGATCAAGCAGTGGGAAGACAGGAAATCAAGAACCCATCAAGTTTGTCAAAAGTACAACCAATGAAAATAACAAACCCGTAGAAACAAAGGAAGAGAATCAACAACCTAGGACGAGTAAAGAAAATGGTGCCAGGACTGAATCTGTAGAACGAAGAAACAATGTTCTCTCTGCTGAAAGACATCATCAGTAAGAAAGAAATCAATTTGCTCAAAGAAGACAACCATTTTCCAGGTACAAAGAAATTTTCTATGGCTATTGTTTCTATTGTTCTAACTTTGGTCACAAAGCTGTAAATTGTTCCTTAAGACTTAGACATGAGCAATTAAGATTTCAAAGGAATTAATACTTCCCACAACAAAGAATGATACAGTCAGGTAATAATCCTTCACCAACTGCAAATTGCCAAATTAAGTCTGGACACATACAACTAAGGAGGGAAAGAAATAATCAACAGTCAATAAGTAGGCAACACTGCAAAAATAAGTTTGACTTATTGAATAATGAGGTTGAATGCTACACCTATCATAACTTTGGACATAAATCTATTGACTGTCGGATAAGGAACTATGAACCAGATTCGAAATCCCTTGTTGAAAATGTCAAGTTTTGGAAGAAGAAGGAAAGTAACAAGTGTGGATTAGTATTGTCTGCTCAAAGAAAAATGAACCCTTGGTATATAGACAGTGGATGCTCCAAACACATGATGGGAGACAAAGGCAATTTTCTATCTCTAAGTGAAATCAAATCAGGAACCGTAACCTTTGGAAATGATGCTCCAAGGAAAATAAAAGGAAAAGGGATGGTGAGCTTAAGTAATGGAAAAGGAAAAGCCCAAGATGTTCTACTTGTGGATGGGCTGAAACATAATCTGAAATATTCAAGGCTTTAACTAAGACTCAAACAGGGAAGAGGTTAAAGGTAGTAAGATCAGACCAGGGAGGAGAGTTTATGTCAAGATACTTCAAGGAATTCTGCGATGAGCATGGGATCAAGAGAGAATACACAATCCCGAGAACTCCACAACAAAATGGAGTAGTTGAGAGGCAAAACAGAACAGTGTAGGAAATGGCCAGGTCAATGATGAATGAGAAGAACATTGGCCAAACCTATTGGGTAGAAGCAATACACACAACAGTCCATGTGCTTAACAAAGCGCACCTCAGACCACAAAGTGACAAGACACCTTATGAACTATGGTTTGGAAGACCTGCCTCAATCAACCACTTACGAGTCTTTGGGAGTAAATGCTACATAAAGAATAATGATGAGAACCTCAGAAAATATGATGACAGGGCCGATGAAGGTATTTTCTTAGGGTATGCTACAAATAGTAAAGGATACAGATGCTATAATAAGAGGCTGCATAAAATGGTTGACTGTATTGATGTAAAAATTGATGAAGGAATCCCAGCAAGAGAGGTGTATAGTAATGAGTCTTATACAAAAGACACAACTAAAGATGAAGATGAATAGGTCCAAGAATCAGAAAATGAAGACTCTGAATCAGATGAAGACTCATTCACTCAGATAGACTCAAATTAGTAGTCAACTACAAATTCCTCCTCCAGAATCATTCAAAAGAATCATCCTGCAAGTCAGATAATTGGGGAAAAAGACAAAGGTGTACAAACCAGAAGAAAGCTAATAAAAAACACCGAACAATCTCATACAACCTTCATATCCATGATGGAACCCAAGAATTTTAATGAAGCCAACAAATATGACCACTGGGTTAAAGCAATGAATTAAGAACTTGATCAGATTGATAAAAACAATACGTGGGAGATGGTTCAAAGACTTGAAGGTAAAAACGCCATTGGCTCCAAATGGATCTTTAAGAATAAGTTGAATGAGCAAGGACAAACTATCAGGAACAAAGAGAGGTTAGTCTATAAAGGCTATGCTCATATAGAAGGACTGGATTTTGATGAAACATTTGCGCCCGTAGAAAGATTAGAAGCTATCATAATGTTTCTTGCCTATGCTTGTCATAAAAGATTTAAAGTCTACCAAATGGATGTCAAGTCAGCCTTTCTCAATGGAGATTTAAGTGAAGAAGTCTATATGGAACAACTAGAGGGTTTCAAATTGTCTGATAACCTTGACTTAGTATGCAATCTGAAGAAAGCTTTATATGGTTTAAACAAGCCCCTTGATATCACAGACTAGATACATATCTCAAAGACAAAGGGTTCAAGAGAGGAACAACTGACAACAATCTGTATATTAAAACAGAGGATAATGATTTTCTCATCGTACTGGTCTATGTAGATGACATCATCTTTGGATGTAATAAGGATTCATTGGTACAATGGTTTGCTTCTGCCATGGAGTCTGGATTTGAAATGTCTATGATAGGAGAACTGTCATTTTTTATTGGTCTGCAAATTACTCAGAGGCCCGAAGGGATGTTTATTTCTCAAGAAAAATATCTAAGAGAAATGTTGAAAAGGTTTCAAATGGAAGATTCTAAACCTGTGGGTACACCTATGGTAACTGGATGTAAATTAAGTAAGGATGATGATTCACCTGATGTTGATCAAAGCTCATATCAATCAATGATAGGAATCCTATTGTACATCACCGCATATCGTCCATACATAATGCATGTTGTAGGAATGGTAGGAAGATATCAGGCTACACCTAAACAGAGTCATTTGCAAGTTGTCAAAAGGATATTCAGGTATTTGAAAGAAACAATGACTTATGGCTTGTGGTATCCCAGAAATCAAAATCTTCAGTTGATTGCTTATTCAGATGCAGATTGGGCAAACTGTGTTGATGAGAGAAAAAGCACCAGTGGAGGATAATTATTCCTGGGTGACTCCTTAGTAGCCTGGCTTAGTAAAAAGAAAGGTTCCATTTTTTTATCAACCACAGAGGCTGAGTACATTTATGCTGCTACCTGTTGCACTCAGGTATTATGGATGATTCAGACACTTGCATACTTAGAGGTAAAATACACTGCACCGATCCCAATTCATTGTGATAACACTAGTGCCATCAGTGTGTCTAAAAATCCTGTCTTCCACTCCAAGACCAAACATATTCCCATAAAATATCATTTTCTGAGAGAGCAGGTCACCAATCAGATTGTTCAGGTCCATTACATTCCCACTACAGAACAAATTGCAGACATCTTTACTAAACCCCTAGCCAAGACACCATTTGAATATCTCAGACAGAAGCTGGGTGTCATTTCGTTTCACACCTAAAAGAGTCCATCTTGTTAGGGGGAGTTTTGTATTATTTGAATATCTAATGCCTCCTAAAATTACTGCAACAACTCAGGGGGAGCATGTCTCTTCTTTGACATTGATGTTAAAGGGGGAGAAAATCATTGGGGTGCCTTAGTTGCCATGAATGACAAAGGGGGAGATTGTTGGCATGTTTTACAGGCAGCGTATGCTTGTCATTGATGGCAAGTACAACAATGATGATGGATTGAGTACAGGAAGAATATAACAGACGGGTACCAGAAGTAGTTTGGGAAGATGCTGCAGAGCAAGCTCAATAAGATAAAAATAGATAGTGCAGAGGATGGTTGGCATGCTTTACAGGCAGTATGTGCTTGTCATTGATGGCAAGATCAGAGTATGCGGTGAAGGAAAAACAAGGACAAAGTACGCTCGGGAGGAGAAGTGTCAGTGATCACTGGATCCCATCCTGAATTCTCGATGGCCGTCAGATATGAATGTAGACAAGAAGAGCGTGCTGAAGAGGAGTATATATCTCAGGCGTTAGATCCAAGTGTGGGATCCGACCATCATTGGATCAAGCAGAACCTGCACATTATTTAAAGTGCAAGGAGAAGCGGGCGTACAAAATCCTGAAAGAAGGAGGACCGTCCATTTACAGGCAGGACACGTGGACATAGATCAACATTTCTCTGATTGGAAAGTCAATGGAATAAAATGCTCCAACCTTTCAACTCACGAAATTGCGATATGCGAAACCGCGATATAATCTCAACCGTTGGATCGAGGACAAATATGGACTGTTGATCAGACACAATGAAGGATCGTGGAGTTGTGAAATCCCGATAAAATATTGACCATTGATCCAAGAGGGACACGTGGGGAAAGATCATCATTTTGCTGACTGGAGAGTCAAAGGAACAAGGTTCCCTAACCTCTCGAAATCACGACTTAACCAAAGCTATCAGATCAAGATGTGATCTGCACCATTGATCCAACTCCATTTCAGAGTTTCACGGATCGAAATTTGGAGATGTCAAAGAATATTAACCACAGGAATCCCAAAATCGCAATATGAGAAATCGCGACTTAATCTAATCCGTCAGATCAAGGTTTGATCTAGACCGTTGATCCCAGTCCATTTCGAAGTTTCGAAAATCGAGAGATGGAGAAGTCAGAGACTCTCAACATTAGTAGTCCCGAAGTGCCGAAATGTGAAATCCTAAAACAAGACACGTCAGAAAACCTAAGAACATGTGGCACAACCAGGCAATGACAAGTGTCAAGCTGATTCAACATTTCAGGCACATGTAAGTCACAAATCAGAGTGACACATGGCAGCTATTCAACACATTTCAATCCACGTGTGACATCAGCAGGTTTACACCACTTCGGAGTTTCGAAAATCGGGAGATGGAGATGTCAAGAAACTCTCAGCATCAGGAATCCCGAAATGTCATAATCCCATCAACCGTCCATCTCAGGGGGTTATGTGGACCATTGATCCGACTCCCTTTCGGAGTTTCGCGGATCGGGAGTTGGAAGCATCAAGAACATTCACCACAGGAATGTCGTAATCGTGATATGCGAAATCGTGAAATGATCTGAACCATCAGATCAAGTGTTCATAGGGACCGTTGATCCCATGCCATTTCGGGGTTTCGGGGATCACGAATTGGAGAGTCGATATGCCTCATCTCCAGACGCACAAAATGCAAAATCACAAAAGCACCTTATGCATAAGGCCGTGGTCACAGCCCTTGGTCACATTAGTGAGAGATGGAGGAAAGAGCTAGAGCAACCAAGCTCTGTTTCGGAGATCGCGACTCGGAATGTCGAGATGAATGGTCACACAAATGCCGAAATGATTGCAAGATCCCATGGAATCAATCCAATGGTGCAGGTGAATTTGAACAAGATTGGAGGGCTACTGTAGCTCGACATAGTGTAATTGCCAGAAACCACTGATGGTTTCTGCTAGAGGACTTGAAGACACTTCAGTGTGATCACCAGAGGAGATGAAGAGTCGCTAAGCTTCGCCCAATGAAGAAAGAGGATTCCTAGAGGGATTGACAGATGGATGAGTGTTGAAGTCTGTAACTGAAATAGAAGGCATAAGCTCGACTGTGCCAGAGAAGACGAGGAGTCTCAACTACCAAAGAGGTTGAGGAATATCAGGAGAACACCTAGTGATGCTGAACGCGTGGAGTGAACCACCAGAGAAGCTGAAGAGTTGCAATGATCAAGGAAAAGCACTCGAGATGTGCAGGAGATTTGTGGAGGTGTGAGCATGCAGAGGCATGGAAAATATTGCATGCACAAAAACAACAAAGACTATAAGAATGTGGAAGAAAGAAGAGATGGGGTTGTTGTCGTAGGGAAGGATTCAAGTGTGAGCAAGGAGGCAGAGCACAGGTGCATAAATGAACGAGAGAGGAAAGTTGCATCAAAGGGATATGGTGCAGAGAGTATAAAGACAGAAGAATAGAAAGTGGAAGTGGAGTGCAGAAGACACTGATGCAGACAGACCAAAGTAGTGAAACAAGAACAATGACAAGTATGGTAAGCCATTGAATAACTTTATATCACTGTAT
This sequence comes from Picea abies, assembly GCA_900067695.1. Lineage (NCBI taxonomy): Eukaryota > Viridiplantae > Streptophyta > Pinopsida > Pinales > Pinaceae > Picea > Picea abies. Next base: position 7,159 of record CBVK0100247892.1, read on the forward strand.
TAAGTTCTAGTAATAAGAAATTTATAGTTTAGGGTGGTTGGGAGGTGCTAGGGAGGACTGGTGTCCTCAAAGGTTCAAGTGGGTGCTTGAACATAGGGAGTTGGTGCTTCCTTCTAGTTGGTGCTAGAGAACATAGGGAGTTGGTGCTTCCTTCTAGCTGGTGCTAGAGAAACCAGGGAGTTGGTGCTAGAGAAACCAGGGGGTTGGTGCTTCCTTCTAGTGGGTGCTAGAGAAAATAGAGAGTTGGTGCTCTCAGCAAGTTGCAGCTTGCAAAAACATAGGTTGTAGCCTCACAATGAGTTGGTGCTCATATGTATGATAATGTAAATAATGTATATAATACTTATCATATAAAGAAAAAGAGGTTTTTACCCTGTATGGGTTTCCTCAGGAATTATCTGTCTCTATTTTCTCATATATGTGACTGATGTTGAATGTGACTTTGCTTATTTCCCATTATTGTGATCATCATTGAGTGCCCCGTATAGATTTTCAAAGAAGCATAATTGTTTAAGAACGGTAACAACTGATTCACCCCCCGCTCTCAGTTGTCCAATAGGGGGTGGGTGGAATATAGGTACATATGGATGCGATGGAAGAGGTGGCATGGATGGGTGGTTTTCATGTGAATCCAATGATGATATGTGCAATAAGACATATGTTGGGCGTGGGCTGCGATGTACCCCCACATGTTGTAGAAGTGATTGAAACTTCCTAGGACTAGATAAAGGTAACCCAAAAAAAAGGACCAGGTGCCCAGGGAGTATAGTAGTACTATATTTAGAAAATATGTCCACAACCTGCATACATATTAATAATATTGAACTATTAGTACCAAATAGTAAAATTCAAAAAGATAAACACAAAAAAATGAGAATTATACGATATTTAACTCTACACATGGTACCTGTGATGCAGGTGACTTGTCCATCCCAAATGGACATTCCCCGACATCTCCTAGTCCCAAATCCTATAGAAACACAAGAATAATAAAAATTTGAGGATGCCATAAAATAAAGAAGTGATTGTTTATGGATAAATTCGTGAGTGCGGACACAGACCAATCTCCCCAAATCCACCTGGATCTGGAACAAACCGTGACAGAATACTACTCTTTCCCTAGATCTAAATATTGAATGAATCAAGAGAAATGGATAGTGTTCATACCTTATAAATGCTCTCCTTTAATCTCTGTTGTTCCTTGCTCTGCTCCGATGCTCTTGTGTCGTCCAATCACAACAACAACACAAACCAATCACAGCAAAGGGATTAATATATTCAATATCTAAACTATACATGTGATCAAGGAATCATGTAATAAGATGACATCATCATTATGGGAAAGGGACATATTCATGTATTAAATTAACTGAAAGAGAAATATACAACCTGAGCCTTGATGTCGTAGATCTCCTTTCGATGGCTCCTAGCTCTAACACACACACTTGCTCATGCATGAAGAACATCAACTATTTGAAACGACCTTGCTGTTGTCTCTATCTGCTACAACATCAATTCTCCATGCAACAATGCACCAATTCTCCAATAGATTTCTCTAGCTTGCCAACTTCTAACTTTTCCCATAAGAAATCTCCTCAATATATGGGAGAAGATAGTTTGGTTACTTGGATAGGGAATGATCCCAAGATATCTGGAAAGTCAGTATTTTGCCAACCATTCGAACTCCAACTCACCCTTCTAGAAGATTCCTTCTAGAAGGATCAAGAACTTATTCATTTTCCTCCTTTAGAAACATGTCTGCACCCTAACCATTAACACAGTGCGGAAAGTCCGCAGTCAAGCTGAATGCAACATGCGGAAATTAAGGATTTCCGCAGGAGAGTATATATGCAGCCTGCGAACTATTTTCAAAACATGATTTTGAGAAAATGACAAGTGTAACCTTCTTTAGGAAAATGTTCTTAATGAAGAGTTTGATCTTCCATCATCATGACATAATCACATTATCATCTCGATAACCAAAAATGTGGATAACAGTGATGATGGTGAATTTATCAAATGTGACACATACCTATGTGTGGGGTGCATCAAATGAGCAAGCTTCTTCTACTGTTGCATCAGTGGTGGGGATAGGAACTAATGCATCCATTGGTGTAGAGGGTTTACTTCTCAGATGTAACAACTACAAAACAACATTTAATAAAAAATCTATATAAATACACAGAATACCAAATAAATATATAATGATGAAGAACATAGAGAGGGTTAAGATATTAACCTCCTCCATGAAGCTATGTTATCCACTGGGCTCTATAGGCCCATACCATTTCTTCCTGTAACTCGAGCATTTGTGAGGATCACATGGATGGTTTCTATGTCGATGTGCCCTCTCCTCACTATACTATGTTGTGCATGTTGAAGCTCCAACCCCTGTATCAATGTCACTGGAAATAACCTCCTACCAAGATAGTGCAACAAAGCTACTATGTTGCACTAGGCTACAAGTCAATGATGAAATGTCTAGTTGTACCTATTGCAAGCTATCTTCAAAAGGAGGATGTTGGGTAAGGGGTTCGTGCCTTCACATGGGGGGACGAGGACCTAAAATGGGATTGCGTCTATCATGCTCTCAGTCCTATGAATACCCTCGACCCACCCCCTCGAAGTCACCCATGTCAAAGTAGTTGACATGATTACCCAAAATAAACTCAACCCATAATTTTCTCAGAAAATATAAGGGCACCTCCCTATTATTATAGGGAGGTTTATCAAATACCATATACCACCTATCCATCTAGTTTTGACTAATCTATGGATGGATGAACCACTCAATGGAGAGGTGTTTCTTGGTCAATGGTAGTTCTTGTCAATTTCTAGGACCCTTAAAAATAGTCAATATTTGTTGTTTTGAAATTCCCAAGTCTCTGACTTGGTTCTATCCAAACTAGTGCTATAGTACTCATACATTCTTTCCCTATAATAAAAAAAGTAGAGGTCAATTTACCTTGGGTACTTGCAATGGACTTCAAAATGATGTCCAAAGAAGTGGCCAGGGAGACTCTTCTAGGCTCTATAGTGTCCCTTAATTGTTCTTCAGGGGTTATTAATATAACCAACCCCTCATCAATTTGACTATTTATATTGAGTGGTTGTGGTGGGTTGGGTTTTTTCTCTCCTTAATTTTCTTCTGAGTGGTTTACATTGTCTCTTGGTTCCATTTTATTATATATGCTGCAATTTATTAAGATTTCACATGTAAATTATTTAACACCCCAAGGCCAAGCCCCCGCTAAATTGTAATTATGTCTATAGGCTAGTGAGCCAATTTTTTATAAGATGAAGACTTACATGTTTATTATGCCAGAGATCCTAGATGCTTAAGGCCATGAGCCTAATTTTGTATATGCAAATACACATATCATTAATAAAATTACACTTTTGGGTGTAGAACGACCACGAAGAAAGAGTTATGGGGGACTAAGCTCCACTAGGTAGGGTAAGGGAGGGTGCTAAGTGTCTAGGCCTAGGGGATAATCTAGAGGGCTTACCTCTAAGGGAAAAATATTTTATTATTATTTCCTAAAGGCTAAGGTGGAAATGATTAGTGTTTTCCTAAGTTCCTGGAAAGGGAATGAGTGCTAAGTGGAACTAATGCGGCTTCAGTAAGACATGCATCAACTTGGGCACATGCAGTTTATAGTAGGGAAATCCATCTTATTGGGGGTTCCTTCTCCTCACCATTCTCATGACCCCGACAATTCTGTGGAAGTATTCCACCCTACTCGATTCACCATGGAATCACGTACTAAGCCACCATCATCTCCATTGTCAAACTTTGAACAAGAAAACACCCTATAACTGTCTGAGTCATGTTGTGTCATAATTGTTGGCTATTGCAACCCACACAGTCCTTGATTGGGTGTGTCTTGCTGCCATCGCTGCTCTTACCGAGCTTTGTTGTTGCCATCACCTTTTCAGGAATTGACTTAGAAGCTGGACTGAAGCAGTAGGTTTTCATGCCTGTGGTTTGAAGAGGCAGGTTATCAGGCCCATGGACTGAAGAAGTAGGTTGTCAGGCCTGCAAGAAACTCTCTCGAGGTGAGATAGGTTGTTGGGGAAGTGATTTCCCAGAGGGAGCCCAACTGCAACTATAGTTCTCATAGAATTCTTGTCCGACCTATTGTTGAAGCCCTGGAAGGGAAGTGGGGCAGCCGAAGGACTGTGGAGCAGAGAAGGGGCACACTTCCTGGGGTGGGATAGACATGTGGGGAAAGAGAGGATGTAGGGTATTAGTGTGAGCTGGCCCTAGGATATAATCCTTCCTATTGACCTGTGCGACTTTATTTCTTCCCTTGCCAAGCCTAGGAATCCATTGCCTGGTGGAGTTTAGTCCTAGCTCGGGGGTGACCCACTACTGAGTGTGATGAGCAATGTGGTCTAAGGCTGGGAGGTTCATGGAAGGTCTTCACGCAGTTTGGTGGTCATCTATTGAAATATAAGTGCCAAATCTCTGTTAATTGTATGTTGTGTAATTGTATATGTGTTATAACTTTATGAGTAATGCCTGGATATATCAGTTATGCTGTGTGTGTAGGCTTACTATTATTTCCACATTGATCTATACATGGTTAGAATATATTGTCAGTATTTTTTAATGATTATTTCCGCATGAATAAGTGGCATGAAAATAATGTTGTAACTACTAATTGTGTTATATATGCGTGCATATAAATTCACAAAATGGTATCAAAGCTAAGTGAAACATCCAAGAAGTGGCGTTTCCTGACCTGTTGGTGGCCAAGGATGTTACAAAATGGTATCGGAGCCATGATTTCAACACTAAGCCTAAATGGGCCATGTTAGTGGAAGTTGAAGAAAAAGTTTTGGAAAATAATTGTTGTCGAAATGGACAAAAATCAGGTTCAAAGCCCATGGTTTCTACCCGGAACCTGGATAGGCCACAAATGAGAAATTAGGCGAAGAAAGTCCAGAGAATTTTGAGGTACAGAGTGCCAGAAGGGCATTGAAAGAATACTTGGTCTGTGTTCGGAAACACAAGAGGTGTAACAAGTTTAAGAAATGGCCACAAAGAAAGAAATCAAAACATTCGTGGTGTTGGGTTGTTAGATCTGGGTGAGAACAAGATAAACTGTCAGATCAAGCAAAGATTAAGTCAAGACTATCAGATATCATTGAAGGGAGATCAATGGTGGGGAGCCATTGTGGATATTGGGAAGGAAATTAAAGCGAGAGTAAGTTGAGACCCCACAATCCCTCAGGATCATTAATCTTTCTCGATCAATAGATCAATGGTGGATATCGATTCCATCGTGAATGAGCATCTTTGCATTACAGATATTGGGAAGGAAATTAAAGCGTGAGAAAGTTGATTTTTGGTAATCACTCATGGTCGTTGATCTTCATGGCTCTTTAAAACATGACTTTCGATCTTGCAAAGTGAGATAAGCACCCAAAGGTTAAGCCGAGGTCACATCTCTCAGTCACCTGTAGAGAAGACAAAGTGAACTTCGTGCAATTCCTGTCGGTTGATCCAAGCAAGGAACATGTGTCGACAAGTTAGCTTATTCGAAAATATGACATTTGAGAGAAACAAGGTGTCAATATAGTGGAAACTCCCAAAGTTTTGAAGCTCAAATATCCGAAGTCCCGAAGTCTGAAGAAAATATAGATCGTTTATTGAAGGAGACACGTTTTAGAAGATAGATTTGTTCAGGAATTCAATGTTCAGGAGAAACAAGGTATGCTAAGGTGAAATCTCCCGAAGCTCTAAGTCCTGAAGTGACGTGGCCTACTGAATTCACTAGGGATGACATGGAAACATGGAATGTGTGCCACATGTTAGTGATTTAAGAACCTGTGTAATATATAAATGTAGTTAGAATGTGACATATATCACCCGCCTGATTGGACCACGTGTCGGCTTCGTGTGTCCTGCCATGTGGAACTCCTAGAGGTGGCACAAGGTAGTTAAACTTGGTGAATAAGTTAGTTGTATCGGGCCCACATTAACTTTGGTCATGATCTATCAAGATGAATGGTCGGGAGACATTGCGGAGATCGAAGTTGCACGACAAATTCTACAAGGTGGTATCACAATCCAAACCACGGTTTCCCAAAAGGGGTACGCGTTAGCGTGGGGACAATTGTTTAACGATCGACAGGTTACTCCAAAACCGCCAACCCATGTCCCCATAATTTTAAAAGTACTAAATTTGATGTGACGTTTTCGACATTTATTAGTTCGAGCATGGAAAATGTGGGCCACAGTGGACGCGTGGCACCCAATCGTGAAGTCCTGAGACTTGAAACTTTGGAAGAAATGGTGCATGAAGGAATGTGGACCGTATATCCGTTTTTCTTTGCGCATTCTACAGTTCATTGTTCTATGATGTTGGGACGCATGGAAAAAGGGAAACCTCCAAAGCCCAGAGCTCGAAGTTTCAAGGCTCCAGATAAGCACCCAAATCATAAGCGCTGGTTCACCACCGTGGTCCCATGTGAACCAAGGGATGAAGAAAAAAAGGGGCTAACACCTGAAATTTGTTGTAGAACAGAGCGGGGCTTAGAGATATAAGCCCAAGGGGTTCTTGACCGACCAAGACCCGCATAAAATAGAATCTGATATTATTTTTGTTGAATCAGATTGGTTTATTCTGGAAAATTATTAATTTCTATTAGCCTGAAATTTTTTTGGTTGAATGCACATTTTGTAGAGTTAATGATTTCCATAACCAAACCAAATTGTCACATAGTGCAGAGAAATGGGGAAGGCACAGGGTGCTTACAGTTCGAAAAATGAAGTTAGAGGAATGGAAGTCCATTTAGGAGTTGAAGGATCGAACTCCAATGGGTATGGAGAAGAGATAGATAAAGAAGGAAACATGATGAAAATCATTGAAAATTTGCAGAAAGATGTCTAGACTCATTGAGCAGATAACAAAAAGCTCACGAAATCCAGGGAGCAATAGGGAGCACTAGTAAATTTGGGTCATTTTGCGACAACTCTTTTGATGCTCTTATGATGTTATATCATGGATATTGTGACGAATCTTGAGTCTCCCAAAGGTTGTTTCATGTAACGTGGCATGTGCGACGAATATTGATTAACATCGCAAGAGCGACGATAGTAGGGATGTTGTCACAATTGCAACAAAAAAAAAATACCGTCACCAATACGACTAAGTAAAGAATTCGTCGAAAGAGTGACATAGTAGGGAAATCGTCGCACACTCGACAATATAGGTAAAGTAAGTGAAAAAATTGCGACAAATCATCTTTCGAAGAGTTCATCGCGATTGCGATGAAGACAGGGTGTATAGCGACGAAATCACTATACAATTTTTGTGGTTTGTACAACAAGTTCGTCGCAAAATTTGTATCAGTCGTCGCAATTGAGACGGAAATTATCATGATTTGTATAGCAATTTTTTTGCAGGATTTGTTTTGGTCATCTCACGTGAGACGGAAACTGTTGTGGTTTGTACATCAAGTTCGTTGCAAAATTTCTATGGTTCGTCGCAATTAAGACAAACACTTTCATGGTTTGTATAGCAAATTCATCGCAGGATTTTTTCCGGTCATCACAAGTGAGACAAAAAATGTTGTGATTTGTATAGTGAATTCATCGTAGGATTTGTATGGTTCATCATAATTGAGATGATCACTTTCGTGGTTTGTATAACAAAATCATCACAGAATTTCTATAGTGCATCAAAATTGCGACGAAAATGATTTATTTAAAAAAAAATTAAAATTTTATTTTTGGGCAAAAAAAATAATATTTTATTTTTGAAGAAAGGGGGCATGTATTGGAAGAATATTATAGGCTATGAATTGAAAATTCTAACCTTGTACAATATCTACTGCAAACTGATATTCAAAAAAGAACAGAAAAGATACAATGGCAAATACAAACATTACATAGAGATTTTTCACCTGGAAACCCAAATCGGGAAAACCAGCATATATTATATTGATACACTTATGTTACATTGTTTACAATAAAATATACATATAGGAGCCAGCGACATCCAAAACCCTAACCCAATGACCTGGATTAGTCCAAAACCCTAATTCCTTAACC